>JAEQBA010002356.1:0-53945 GCA_019434445.1 Phalangium opilio | reverse complement strand
AATCTGCGATCACACTGTCAACGAACGGGCTTTCGAATCAGTCTGGCCAACGGTAGAAGTCTATGCCGCTATGGAGCATGGTTATAAACTACTCGATATATTCGAAGTGTACCATTATCCAAAAACGGAATATTTCTTCGCGCAGTACATGACTGATTTTATCGCCCTAAAGTGAAGAATTCCGGATTTCCCGCTCACGCGCAAACGCCTCTGCAAAAAGAGGCGTATATCGCCGATATAAACAAGAATGAAAAGCTCTCGCTGACGGTGGCGGATATTCAATCAAATCCTTCCCTGCGTAATATCGCTAAAATTAATTTAAATTCTCTTTGGGGTCGCATGGCGTTGAATACGGGTAAGATTCGCAGCATTTTTATCAACAATTATTACGAATTGATACGATACGCGAGCGATTACACTCTGGAATTAGTCGACTTACGGCCAGTTACGGAGTCGATCGCTCTCTTATCGTACAAAGCCAAAAGCGATTACGTTTCGGACTACAAACTGGGGTCGGCCATTGTGGGTAGCTTCGTCTCGTGCTACGGGCGACTCGAATTGAACAAGATGCTGCTTCAATTAGACCGCGCAGCCTTGTATTTAGCTATAGAGAGACGCACGTGATCGCCAACTTTAAGCCTCGGTGCGTATCGATTAATTCCGTTTGATTTCCCGTACAGTTTATTCCAAATGATTGATTCGTTATCTATATTAACATGAGCCGGTGCAATTCCAGTAGTTGAATGAACCCGTTCATTATAGGCTTGAGTAATTAAAGGTAAATATTTAACGTAATTTTTATTCCCCGTGGCTGTAATAACCCGGGCAATTTGTTCTTAATTGTTCTAATAAAGCGTTCCGCTAGACTGGCCTTATGCTGACTCCGGGCAAAATGTATTTGCACATTGTGCCGTTTCAAGAAGGAATCAAAGTTGCGCGAACTAAATTCTCCACCGTAGTCGGTGTATATTTTTAAAGGGATTCTCTCTCGAAATATGGTTTTAAAAGCTTCGATAACCTCGCCAGATGTTTTGTTTCTAAGAGGTACTGTCCATCCGTAGCGGCTTAAGACGTCAATGACGCACAAAACATAGCGAACATTTTTATTAAAACGTTTTAATTGGTGGTAGATCCAACAAATCAGCTTGAAAAACGTCATCGATAGTCGAGGCGTACACCTGTTGGTTTTGAATCGGAAACGTCGAAATCGGTGTTTCGTGTAGGCGGGTTGTTTCTCGAGAAAGGCGATTAATTTTGCTTTTGGCACGTCCGGTAAGGCCTTTTGTAATCTGGCTAGCGACCCATAGGCGGCCGGATTAGCCACGTCGTAATAAATTTTCTAATTTTAGCGTCCATGTCTTAACAAGTATAAATAACGACTAAATAGTTTCCCAATAAACAACTTTATAATACACACCAAAGGTATTTTATAAAAACAATATCAGTTAAACAAATACGATATATCAGTACATTTATCTTAATAGCCATAAATCAAGGCATTTTTTAAATCGGCAAAACTGTTGACAAAATAAGCGTAAATATCCTCGATCCATCCATGGTCGGTCTCAAATTGATGAAAAATTTTCTCACGATCCAGTTGAGGCAACGCTTCGTGCAAATTACGCTCGACTCGATCGCTGAAATTTGTGTCAAATTCCGAGCAGCTTTGAGAGTGGCATATTTGTTTTCGACACTCGACGTTGGCGCAAGTGGAAGTGACGTCAAACAAAGTGGTAGTGAGCTCGTTTAAAATTAATTCGCGCATACGACAGACAGCTATCCCTTTAGCCTTGAGAGCCTCGTCAATCAACGGTTTTAAATCGATCAATGTCTGCCATCCTGTTTTGTTCAGGCTGAATCCTTCGCTGGTGCTAAAGTTGAGGAAATAACGACTGCCACTGCCTCGTTCATAGTATCGAAGATCGATTAGACGTTCATCTTTCGAGTTGACGAAGCATTCCAGCTTGATGCGCTCTTTGACGGGCAACCAAATATGATAGCGAGGTATTTTTCCGTCAAAAAAGGACGTGAGTTCATTTTGAAACCGAAACAAAGCGTACCAGGCGTTAGGTTTTAATATAGTTTTTGTACGCGTATCCGATCTTTGAATTAAAATTTTAGGTTCAATCGATTCAATGACGCAAATGTCGAGCTTTGGTGTGACGGTGTGTACTTGGTGCATCTTGGCTCGCGACTGATTTTGTATTTATAAAGTTTTAGTCTTTTATACGTTGGGGTGATTATAAATAATTTCTCTGTTTTTAGATATTATTAATTGGTTGTTTGGAAATTCGGCCATGACAATGCACGTGACGTTTTCGGTTAGCGGCGAGCTAAATCTTAACGATAAGCGCAAGTTACCAGTCTGGGGCATGGAATTTAGACCTAACGAAGCGAGATGTTCTCTACTCAAATCAAAAACAACGACAAAAAAAGCCTTCTTATATAAATCGTAAGAAATAATATTTCCTCGGTCAAGACCTAATATCTCGAGACCCTCGAATAAAGAATTGTAACATCTAACGTATTGATCGTCGGCAAAATTAGGCGTAAAGGGGATATCGGGATAATTTTGTGAATTTAAAGAGAATTGCATGAAATCGAGTTTGAAGTGTTGGAGATCCAGGGGGTTGGAAGTTGCTTCCCCTACAAATTTTTATTAGTAACGAAAGCCACGACAGTTCGCGAGGGTAATTGCCCCGTAAACAAGCTGTCCCTAATAAAATCTTGCGTTCCGGTGGTTATTAAGAAATTTTTCATAACAATAGAGTTTACTTCGTAACGAGCGTTTATTCCCGAATTTAACATCTGGGCGTGAGCTAGTTGCAGTTCGGGATTAACCTCAATTTCGCGCGTAAACAAGGTGCATTCCGTTAAATCAATCTTATACTTTTGCCCGTTTCATTGTGAATAATAGCGAAATCCGTGGAGCTTCGATGAAGTCTAATTCGCACCTCGATATTATCTAGTAAGAATTTGGGCGTTTTGAACATATCCAAAAATAATTCGCCAATTACATCGCACGTCTTTGATTGTGTCTCGCGTTTAGCGCGACGACCAATACCATTATCTTCCTTGTTGATACTGGCGTCCGCTAAAGCCGTCGCCGGATCGATAATGGTATCCAAATAATATAACATAGAAGTTAACCAGGAATTGGCCGCCGTTTGTCCATAATTTAAAAGTATTTTAAAATAGGCCATATATGGGTACATATTATTAGGTTGCTGGACAGCGACGCCATTAAGAAATAATTCTACTTGACAAAATAGCGAGGCAATTATTAAATTTGTTACCGAGACTTTCTTTTCCGCATCTGGAACGGCCGTGCCGTCCTCGTGTAAAACGCGAAATTTTAATCTCAAAAGAGTTTTAGTCAAATCGTGATAATTGTTAGAGGGAGGAATGATAAATTCTATATATTTAGCATTAGTTAGGGGAGCAATTGGATAATGAGCAGTCGTTTTAGTCCCAACAATATTATTATTTACCACTGGCTTTTCAAATACTTCAAAGTCGGAAAGAACACTTTCGTAGGTCGACATGTTTAGTCTAGAAAATCGCGTTTAGTGCGTCGCTTAACACGTTTGCTCCGGCTTGTTTTAGCAGTCCTCTTTCGTTTTCGGCCCGTCCCGCTTTGAGTGTTGACGAACCGGTCCACGCCTTTATGTAGTAGGGAATTTATAGATTGTTTGACATTTCGTTTAATCGATTCTCGAGGTGATATTCCGGGGTTTTGTGCATCGCTAATTACTCTACTCGTTAACCCAACAGCTTCGGACGCTAAAGTACTAATGGCCGGCCTAATAAAGGGTGTAATTTTGCGCAATAAAGAATCAAAGATACCGCCAACACTAAAACGACCCCCCGATTGGAAAACGTTTGCGTGTAAAGCCGGAAGGGACGATCCTCTTTGGAAATACAGAGTATATCTATTGGGTACCATCGCTCAAGTTCTATTGACGTCGACGCCTAAAAAACAGTTTAATATATACTTTGCCTAAATTAAACGGGATATTTTCCCCGTAATCGGATTTCAATTCAATTTCAATTTCTTGTATATCGCTGGTTGAAATTGGATAAAAATCGATATTATTAAATATTTCCTGGTTCTCCTCGTCTAGCAGCGAAAAAGCCGGCATTTTTATGAAACGTAGCAGAGGGGCTTGACCACCACCCACTACTTGTTGACGGATAATATTGGTATAAACAAACATGGCATCGACGCCTCTCATGATATCCGCGGGGTACTCCGAAGTCTCGTTATTAAGATACCGATCTAATTGATTGGCACTAAAGCCTAACAGCCTCCCGAGCCCTCTTCCGGGTGTTGTTTTGGGAAACAAAATTGAGACCGTATCGTTTAATTTTGAAACCGTCACGGTTCCGTCTACATTCTGCGTAAATTTTAGACTTTTCCTATGCGCCGGGGACATGGCTTCGCTCATAGCACTTAAAACATCGCTAATATGATAATAAACCCCGGGAGGAATCTCGCACGCGTAATTGTCAACTCGTTTGCCTTGAGGGTTATCCTGTTAAAATCCGGGTAGGGACGGCTGGTCAGCCATATTTGGATCTTCTGGAAATCTATCAACATCGTATTCGCTAGTCCAAAAATTATTAGCCTCTGTCAGTGTCATTGATCTCAATCGGGGGTTCACCAACGCTACACCCGAGTGGCTATGTTGCAAAACTTCTCCCTCTTCGGGAATGTTAAATAACTTGGCCATCGGTCCAGCTACCGATACGCGAACACCTCGCTCTATTTCGAGACGCGTGTAGTATCTATTTTCTGGCGCGGTTTTGAGAATAAAGATTTTAAAATGACGGCGAGTCATAAATTGCTGAACTTCCAATAATTTGTTAATCACTTTCAAATGTAGCGAAAAGGGGATTACCGCACCGGTCGGTGTAAGATCACAGGTATATTCACGCGCCGGTATTTTGATTTTCGTTGTCTCCGTCTTTGTAAAAAGATACATTAATGAAAAGTGGACGCGATATGATACACCTGTACTGTTAGTAGTTTTAAAATGCGTAAAATTACGCTCTAGAGGCCTCTTGGATAGAAACGTCCCCCCAACGTATTCATTTTCTAAATTTAATATATCCTGCAAATCCGGCGAAAATTTCATTTCAATTTTTGCCGGACAATGGACTCTAAAATAATGCTCCGCTCCTTGTTTAATAACGCTAAATTCAGCATTGTGCAATCTTAAAGGATCGTGGTTGTTCGAGCTTATTTTGAGCTCTTCGGCGATTTCATAATAAATTTTAAAATCATCCTCCAAAGATTGTTTCGCTTTAAACTCGCCTGACACCGAGAACAATAAATAATTCCATGGCTCCTCCCCGGCAGTATAATGCTTAATGGTTCTATTGACTCGATATTCTAGATAGGCATTGTTTACATTTATGGTATATTCTTGTATCGTGAGGCTTAAGGGACCGCATTGCTGCTTTCCGGTATAATATTTATCGGGGTCGAGGTTGAGCAATTTAGCTAATTGGGGAGAAAATTTAATTTCCGCCCATGCTGGTGTGCTAAAATTATACACGATAGCATAGCCCCAATTATCTACTACGTGATATGTGAATTGAATTTTATTTATTACTAATTTTTCTAAAGTGTTGGCTACGGCTCGATAAAGCCCTTCTGCGTTTTTCTCTGGCGTTTTACTGGCTCTAAAAGTTTGCGGTAAGAACAATATTTTATAGTTATCATAATCTTGAGGGTTAATTGGTTTGGCTCTTCGGGAATAATTGGTTCAGGCTTTTTTTTCGGCGGATCAACCGGCTGCGGAAACAAGGGTTTTTCATCAACCGGTGGTGGGGAGGGGGTCGGTAATATGGGTAGCTCAAAAGTAGAGGATGTTGTAGAGTCTGGAGATTTTGAGAGGTCAGGCTTGGATGGGTCGGGTTTCGATAGGTCGGGGTTCGGTAAGTCGGGGTTCGGTAAGTCGGGTTTCGGTAAGTCGGGTTTCGGTAAGTCAGTTTTAGATGGGTCTGTAAATATATATATTCCTCAACCTCCGTTGGCGAGGGGGTCGGCGTCAGTGGTTCAAAGGTAGAGGGTTTCGGAACCTCGGGCTTCGGTAACTCCGGCTTTGGTGGCTCGGGAGCAGGAATCTCAGGGGGTTCTGGAGTAGTTAGCTTAGTTGGGGTAGTGGAGGGGGGCTCAGCTGCTGATGTTGCAGTGGGGGTGGGCTTAGCCTCTGTTGTTGTTGTTGTAGTGGAGGCGGGCTTAGCTGTTGTTGTTGTTGTTGTAGTGGAGGTGGGTTTAGATGTTGTAGTTGGGATGGGCTTATCTGTTGTTGTTGTTGTTGTTGTAGTGGGTTTAGCTGTTGTAGTGGGGCTCGGCTTAGCTGGTGTTGTTGTTGTTGTTGGCTTAGCTGTCGTAGTGGGGATTGGTTTAGTCGAAGTTGGCGGTATCGGTTTATTCGAACTTCGAGGTAACGGTTTACTCGAAGTTGGAGGTAGCGGTTTATTTGAACTTGGAGGTATTGGTTTAGTCGAAGTTGGAGGTAACTGTTTACCTGAAGCTGGCGTTTTAGAGGGGTCAGACCCTGAATATGTTGGATAATAAGGCTTTGGAGAGGTTTGTTTCGGAAGCGTTATTTTGGGTGGTGGTGGTGGGGAGGGGTTATTTTGGATGGCTGTGGTTGTACAAATACTACGGGTTCAGTCGTAGCAATAGGTATCGGAAGAAAAAAAGGCGTAGTTCGCGGTAAAATAGGTATAGATGGCGGTACAGGTTTATATTCTGGTTGAGGTTTTTTTCTTATTGGCGGAACCTCATGGCTTGTTTTACGTTTAATACCTGCCTTAGGAATGTACTTGTAATCAAATTTTTTTTTAAAACTATCTTCAACATTATCAATTTCGATTTCCACGTAATTGTTAGTGTAATTTAAACTTATATTTTTAGCATGCTTTGATACAGGATATTTGGATATATAGGGAACATCTTCGTAATTATTCTCCTTAAATTCAAATAGCGTGGCCAAGGGGGAATCAGCTGGTATTTTGAACCGTATGTTTTCCTCTCCTAAAACTTGCAGGTAAACGGGAAAGTTTGTATCTAACTGTTTTCCTAGGGCCCCGTCTTTATATTTATTCACTAATTTAAAAGATAATTTGCCTTTTAAATACGGATGACTGTTTACATCATCATTTAACAGCTCGACAAAATTTTGGGGCAGTTCGTACTCTTTGGTCTTGGTATAACGATTGACAGGTATCTCTATTTTTTGATATTCAACAGGCTCTCTAACAGCTGCATGGTTGTCACGGTTTGGGTCACTTACGACCTGAATTTCAAACTTGTTAAACTCTTCGCTTATATTCACCCAATGATTTGGAAATATGATTTCTGCCAACCCAACTTCATAATCACTAGTCAAGTTCAAAGGTTGATGCAAATAATTTTTAAAACTTGATTGGGTATTGTTTGGGTATATATCTAGACACGTATTAGACGCTAAAGTTAAAAAAAAGTCGTCATTCATGACTAACGCCTGTTTATCAACTAACCCCAACTTCTTAAACAAACCTTATTTTATACATAAAAAGATCGTCCATAGCTCGGTAGACTGCCCGGGATTTGAACTCGCCACCTTTTTGGGTATCACATTAGTAAACCATGCCTTTACCCACTGAGCTATGGACGATCTTAAAAACCACTCAGTTTATTTTCATCAAAACAACGAAGGTTTTAAGCTTTTTTAAGTCGTCATCCTTGAAACATCTACGTGAATAGTTAATTAACCCGACCCGCTTCCAATAAAATATTTTCATCAAAACAACGAAGGTTTTAAGCTTTTTTAAGTCGTCATTAGGGATGGCAAAAATTCCGGAATTCCGGAACATATCCGGAATTTTCCGAAAAATTCCGGTACGGAATTTTCCAAGTTGAAAACCGGAATTCCGTATCATACGGAATACCGGTTTGTACGGAATTCCGGATCATACGGGATACCGGTTTGTACGGAATTCCGGATCATACGGGATACCGGTTTGTACGGAATTCCGGATCATACGGGATACCGGTTTGTACGGAATTCCGGATCATACGGGATACCGGTTTGTACGGAATTCCGGATCATACGGGATACCGGTTTGTACGGAATTCCGGATCATACGGAATACCGGTTTGAACGGAATTCCGGATCATACGGAATGCCGGTTTAAACGGAATTCCGGATCATACGGAATACCGGTTTGTATGGAATTCCGGATCATACGGAATGTTTTCAGCCAACATAACTCAAGAATCAAGAGTAAGACACACCACTATTGTCTTCAATCTTCATCTCTTCAAATAATACAAATGGAAACCTTCCATAAACGGCGTCACACTCTTAAAGGGGGGGAGTTTCTGAATTTGTGACAGTCCGTGACAAGGGGGGGGGCTGTCTACCGTCCATAGGTTCGGAATTTGTGACAGTCCGTGACAAGGGGGAGGTTGGCGTAATGCTATTCGTGGCGTCACATTCAACGTTAATTTTGTTAGGAAGTCGGTGTATAAGAGGGGCGGATTGGCTCTCTTTCGTGATAAAATAATAAAAACAAAACTCTAAATTCCACCGTGGGAAACAAACTCAACAATATACAATAATAGCTAATGGTGTTTAGCCTATTTGTCTGTCCATAATTTAACAAAATTTATTTTCCTTGCCTTGATTAGTTATATAGCTAATGTAAGTTATAGCTATATAGTTAATGTTAATAGCTCCGGTTTTGAAATCGGTTAAATTCCGGATTTAGTGTCGGTGTAATTTTGGTTTTGATTCCGAAATTGAAGCCGGTTTGATTCCAGAATTGAAGCCGGTTTGATTCCGGAATTGAAACCGTATTGATTCCGGAATTGAAACCGTATTGATTCCGGAATCAATGCGGTTTGGTTCCGGAATTAAAACCGGATTGATTCCGGGATTTTTCGGAGTGTCAAAAGATTCCGGAATTCCGGTAAATTCCGGATTTGACATCGTCAAATACCGGTTTCGGAATTTTCCGAAAACCGCCATCCCTAGTCGTCATCCTTGAAACATCTACGTGAATAGTTAATTAACCCGACCCGCTTCCAATAAAATATTTTCATCAAAACAACGAAGGTTTTAAGCTTTTTTAAGTCGTCATCCTTGAAACATCTACGTGAATAGTTAATTAACCCGACCCGCTTCCAATAAAAAAGGACCACCCCCTGACTAGTTCAAGCCTGTTTCCGCTGGTTTGAGGCGGTCATTATATAAGACGTCCCGCTTTAATAGTACGTTAAAGAGTGGGGGTCGGTAAAAAAATAAATTTCTCGAAAGCATTGCCTAGAGAACTCTTCTAATATTTAATTTGGGCCTTGATATTTCAGTATATAAGAGCCGTGTTTCAAAGAGAGAGTTATCAGTTGTTTAACTAGACGCTTATCCATAAACTCAGTACCAGTACGAAGATGTCTTTACCCGCCGTACGCCGATCGTGGACTCACACAGCTTTTGTTGTGTGAGAAGAGACCAAATTCGATTTTTCCATCTGTCTCTTTTCGGGCATAGTCTGGGAAGAGACCAAATTCGATTCATGTGCCTCGATTTCCGCAACTTTTTTGTAATCTTTACTGGTTACATGTGGCTGCACAAAAAGTTGCGGAAATTTGTGTGAAGTCGCATTTTTTTGCGTCCCACCACTCAACGTCGGCCATACTTTGGGATCAGATGCAAGACATCTACGTCAAAAATCCGGAGAATTTGGTCCCGGATGATGTTGAGGAGGTTCATGAATCGAATTTCATTGCGATAGTCATTTGCGTACATACAACGGACTATCGCAATGAAGGAGAAGTTCCGGCGCCAACAACTAGACCTGGACGAGAAGACGAAGTCCCACAGTGGCTCGAATGCAACTTCCTTTGGGAGGTAAAGGGTCAACGAAGAATTTTATGGGACATGGCTCGTACAACCCGACAAGCCCTGCTACCGCATAAGGTTCTGCGTACCCTGCACAAGTTGGAGCACGTTCTCTTCAATGAGGCCTTGACTTCGATGTCCTTCTCAAACTTAACAGCTGTTCGCTCGATCAACGTGGATACGATTCGGAGCCGAAATGCCCAAGATCTTCTTGAATCAATGGAGGCATGTACTTCAAAATGTGTTTTTTCTAACGTTTCGCAACTACCCTGTTTCTCGGTTATTAAAATTCATCCGTCAACGTTTATCCCGCGCCTTGCCACTTCAGGCCACCAGAGTGCCTGAAAAAAGCTGGTGGCCGACGCCCCGCTAGAGTGAATGCCACGTTGATGTCGTGAAATTGTTAATAAAACGCGGCGCTAATTACGATTTAAAGAGGGGCTTTCAGTTAAGATTTCGACTACAATATCAAGTTTTGAAAATCAGAATGTCACTTTGAACAAGATGCTTTTTACATTAGAGATAGAACAATTACCTTTAAAATTAAATTATTGACTTTCTTAATGACAAACAATGGCAATATCTTTGTTTATATTTATATTCTTGTTATTCTCTATTTTATTGTATATATTATTTGGCATTTGTTATTAAAAAATCTTTATTTGTATATTTGTCTTTGTTTCTCAGACATGGGCTTATGGCGGGAAATTCAAACAGGGATATGGCAAAATAACACAAGTCTGGGTTGATCCATTAAAAGGATCATAAAGGAGGCAAAGCATGCTGGAAGGCAGGGTATGTCAGGTAAGATAAAATAGGCTAATCTTGGTTTGGAAGTTTGGTATGAGTTTGGTAGATGATGGTCTGGTGGCCATCTTGGGGTGGCGGCCATCTTGGATCCATGCGTATTTGTATAGTCCCTACTACTCACACGTCGCGTACATTTTACCACCTTACCCTCACGCAAATTTTCATATCTTCGATCGCGACGATATTATCACCGCTCAAGGAGAAGATCCGGTTATTCGCGGAATCATTGAACAATTCCGACAAGATAATCCTCCAGACAATACAGAGTAGGAGATGGTAAACAATCTCATTTACCGGAAATCGTCGGGAGTTCGTCCAGCAAGGATTTATTTACCAAAATCTCTCAGAAGAGAAGCCTTGAGACTCTTACATGATCATCCTCTGTCTGCCCATAGAGGAAAATACAAGACGCGAGAAAAAGTAGGACAACGGTACTGGTGGCCCGATCTTGACAAAGACGTCACACAATACGTCAGAGAATGCGTCCTTTGCCAACAGTACAAGATCAGTAACCGTAGGACACCTGGTCTTATGATATCTACAGTTCCGACTGGACCCTTCGACAAAATAGGAGTCGACATCATGGGACCCTTTCCGATCAGCAGAAGAGGATACCGATTTCTTCTTGTCTTTACGGATTACATGACCAAATTCGTGGAATTAGTCCCAGTAAAAAGAATAACAGCCGACGCATGCGCCCTCGCATTGAAGAACTTTGTATGTCGCTGGGGAGCACCGAAACAAATTCTAAGCGACAGAGGCACACAGTTCGTGTCCTCCCTATGGCATAACACGTGTAAATTATTCAACATTGGACCAATTCACACATCGCCGTATCACCCTCAGTCGAATATCACGGAGCGAGTGAACCGAGTCCTTGGAGAAACCATCTCCATATATGTTGAAAATAATCACAGAACGTGGGATGAAACTCTGAACGCTCTTGCGTTCGCGATAAACTCAGCGCGCCACGAAACGACCAAAAGATCTCCCTTTTATTTAAACATGGGACGAGAACCGAGACTCCCGTGGGACATCGACATAGGGATGCCCATCGTGGAATTTGAAGATCGCTCGGAGACCCTGAAGATCTTAAAGGATCAGTGGAAATTAACTAAGACTTTCTCCAAATTGGCTCAAGCCAAGCAGAAAAAATACTATGATCTCAGAAGAGAATATCTAGAGTTCGACATTGGGACAATCGTTTGGAAATTGACTCACCCCTGTCTAACGCTCACTTGGGACGAATGGCCAAGCTAGGTCCAAAGTGGACAGGTCCCTACAAGATCATCGAGAAGAGGAGTCCGCTAGTCTATGTCCTAGAAGACATGATCTCGGGACAAGAGACCGGTCCAATCAACATATCACAACTCAAATTGTACCAAACCCCGGAAGTTCGTTAAAAGAGAGAAACGGGGAGACGTCTTCTCCGGGAACAGAGTCGAGAGGACCAGTCGAAAGTGACAGAACAGCGGAAGAACGTAGCCGTAGAGAGGAAAACAATCCACCCGAAGCAGCTATCTCTCCACGGAGACCAACCGCGCCAGCTCCAGAGAGAGTACCGCCTCCCAATGTAACGCAAGAAGACCAAACCGTGGAAGTCATTCAGGAAAATGAAAACACTATCCCGAAGGAACCTTTTCCTCCAGTAGATGAAACCAACACGCCACCTCCTGAAGGAACAATGCCCCAAGAAATACCCCAGGACAGACCTCAACCTTCCTCCGAGTTCCTCGAGGAAGTTGTTGAGATGATCGGACCTTTTCGATTTGTGGACAAGATTCCGAAAACAAGATCGAAAGAACCCAAAACGACAACGGAAGAAGTCCGTCCAACGGAAGAAGGTCAAAAGAATATCGTCAGTCCGGTAGTAACACATCCGGAAGCCGCACCACTGACCCCTGAACCCCAAGTTCCAGTGGAAACTTCAAGACCTGAAAGAGAAAAGAGAGACCACCCGACTACAACAACAACCGAAGACATTAAACCTAAGAAAAAGATTCTTCGAAAATTGAGCACTTCCACGGATGTCGATAGAATAACAGAACCGGAAAAGGAAAAGAGAGGTCCTACAACCCCTTTGTCCGTTGCTCCAGAACCAACTCCAAGACCTACGCGGAAAACGGCGAGTAGCAGTATCTCAAGTGACGAGCCAGAGATCCCCGATCTCCGCAAAAGAAGTCACCCGACTACCACGCCTTCCGTCAGGAGAAGGTGAAAGAAACTGTTGCGAAAAGTATCGAGCAGAAACGTTACAACATCAAAAGAATCATCCCTCTCGCGTCCCCAACCTGAAAGACGAAGAGAACTGCGTCTGCCAGACCAACTCAGTTCGTCTTCAGAAGATATAGACCGGACGGAAGACAGACAACAACGAAGAAAGCGCATGAGAGCTACTACGACGACAAGCTCGTCGACAAAGCCGTTGAAAAAGACGCCGAAACTCCATACCCTATCAACTAGTCCCGAAGGCGAACCCCCTCGACCGACAAACGAAGAAATTTGACGTCGCCATCAGCCGTGAGCCAACACCCTTTAGTTCCCATGGATGAACTGTCAGAGTCCACAAGTCCTGGAGAAGATATTCACTCTTCCGACACGCCGGCTATTGTATAACAGTTCCCCACAAACTATGAGAAACCTTTCAAGAAAGGATGGGTTCGCGATCTGTGTTATAGACACACCGTACAACCAGACAAAGTCGATCTGGATGTATACTATTACCCACCGGGAGGAAAGAGCAGCATGCTACGCTCAACAAATGAAGTCGCTCAGTACCTACGCATTAACAACATTACGGACTTAGACCCTATAGACTTCTGCTTCAAGCGAAAACCCATTGCTAAACCACCTTGGGAAAGAGTTAGACTAGCTCGCCCGAGACGGTTGGCGCCAACAGCCGTTTAATCAGAACAACGTGTTCCTACCATTGCGATTCGTCACGCTCGATCCCAATGGGAACCCTTCCTACACCCTTATGGGACTCTTTTCTAATTCTCTTCCTTCTAGATGGCTACTCCTCCCCCTCTGTATTGGAGACTGGCCCCCCGTCAGCAACGCGGGCGGATGCCCACCGTCGCTCCAGTGGACTATCTTTTAAGACCGATCGCACGGGAACAGCCCATTCCCTCCTTTCCTGTTGCCCACTCTTTTGGACCACTGTCCCGAGACGAAGAACCTCCTCTAGACGACCAATATCGTCCCCCTCGGATCGTGATTCCGGTTCCAGAACCAGATATACTAATTCTCCATGAATACAACGAGGATCTGGGTACCAACCCTCCACAAGATCCCGTTCGCCCTGACGCAACGGGCTCTGATAGGCCCCCACACGATCTCATGGGACTTTCACGCCGGACGCACTCCCAATCTTGGACGGGACGCAACAGGCGCACGCGGCCGCTGCCAAAGCAGCCCCGCAGAAATCCTTCGACGGGCTTATGATTGAGATAGCCCAACGTTTCCCAGATCCACGACCGTCCGTTCGACCACCAGCTGCCATGCAGATGATCCCTCCTGCCACTGTCATCCCATGGCCGGATCCTCCACAACGGACTCCAGCGTCGCTACAGGGAACGATCCCCCGGGAGGCCGAAACCCTACAACCGGATACCGACGAAACAATCCCTAAGGTAGTTGCCCAGTGTCTCGCCGACGAGATCCCCCAGGTTGCCGCCAACGATCTTGTTACCCCACAGCCGGACCCGCCTATCGTTGAAGTCCCACGTCCCGTCACACCTGAACCAGAGCAAGAACCGATACCAGACCTCGTCGAGGCCAATGTCCCAAGACCGCTGAACCCATTTCCGCCCAGGTCTCAAGCCTACCATGACTACGAGGACTATGGCCCCTTCCCATCCCCCAGGACAGGCTGTACCAATTCGATGAGTATGACAAGCTGTTCCACGAGGATCTACCCTATTTGCAGGAACCACCGAGAGATAGGGACCTTTTCCCCGTTGCTTGGGAGGGGATCCCCAACAGCATCGCTATACACCTCTATCCCATTCATCCGGACGGATATCCCATCTTGCGCCGTCCAAGCACGACCTACGAATGCCAAGCGTGCCATGGAGTCGGGCGTCATTTTTCCTCGTTATGCCCCAGAAAATTCATTTTACGGGACCGACGTCATGGAAACATGAAAACAATGATCCATCCCGATTGAACATTCTGAGAAATTTCATGCCGTGCTTTTTTTGTTTTGTTATTTCCCCGCTACCTTTTTCTCTTTTCTATTTCTCTTTCCTTGCTTTCTTCTCTATCTTCTCCTTCTTTTTCCGAGGGGGTGCATGCAGCGGCCTCACCTCTGAAGCCGTTGCAGACGATGATGGAGGGCTGAGCACCCTGGTCCACTTTTGGGACTATGTTCAGCCCGCCAGCATCTAAGCACCTCCTCCTTTTTTATCCTATCCAAAAAAAACCCGTTCCAAAAACTCAAACCGAGGCGAGAAGGAACGCCGGTTTGTTTTATTAAGTTAGTTCGCCTTTTGTTTTCTGCGGGTTAAGTCCGCTTTTGTTCCTGAACAAGTTAGTTCGAGTTTGTGTTTACGGGACCAGGCACGGGTCCGTTTCGATTTAAAAGTATTGTCGCGACGAGAAAAATTGTATTCCGCGTGACATCGCGCCTCCAAATTTGGATCTCAATTAAAGTATTCAAAGTTAAAAAGTTTCTTCGACTTAATTAAGAAATTATTCAAAGTTCAAATCTAAGGTATGTTTATTTTTGGTTTGAATTCCCTTATGGGACGATAGTGACGATTTGAGTTAGGCCTACATAACTCCCCTCGCTATCGGACGTTAGGGACTTGTAGCGCGAAACCCCCTCCACGACCGGCCATATAGATTTCCGGGGCGAAACGTTACACTAGGCATTAAATGGGACACAGGTTTAGACAAATTCTCATTCAATTTGGAAACCATACTCGAGAAGCTACAAAACGAAAAAATAACAAACGCTCAGTTTTGAGTTCGGTTGCCAAAATATTTGATCCGATCGGTCTTTTGGCGCCTTACGTGACAAGAGCTAAACTGATTTTCAACGAGATTTGGAAAATCAAAGACAAAAACTGGGATAGCACACTACCGGACGAAATAACAAAGGCATTCGAAACTTGGGCAAAGGAAATGCCACAGATATCAAAATTAGAAATTCCCCGAAAATATTTTGGAGGAGGAAGGGTAGTTACGCAAGAGCTTCACTGCTTTTGCGACGATAGCTTGGGCGCCCATGCGTGCGCTGTCTATGAAAGATTTACGACCACTTCTCAAAGGGTGGACTAGTCACTCATAACGTCAAAAACTCGGGTAGCACCCCTTAAAGGGAAACACACTCTACCCAGGTTAGAGCTGATGGGTTGTTATTTAGGCGTTAATGTAGTTGATTACATTAAGCCAACCTTTAAAGAAAATCTTGAAGCCGTTTACTATTGGTCGGATTCGACAATAGCAATATATTGGATAAGAGACGAAAAGGATAAATTCACACCTTTCGTATCCAACAGAATAGCTGAAATACAGAAACTTTCGAACCCCAAAAGTTGGGCTCACTGCCCAGGCACACAAAATCCCGCAGACCTCCTCACCAGTGCCGTCTTATCCATTGGGCCCGTTGGGCACTGGCCCAGGGGCCCCATAATTGTCAAATAATACTCATTTTACATTTCTTGTCATAAGAAAACCACTAAAAATATAAACTACTTTCCATCGGTTATTCAGTCTTTTCAATGAAAAATTTGGCCTTGAAAAATGTAAAAGTAAAAATCTGAGACCTATAAGATAGTCACCCATTGCCTAGGCTTTTGGATTATCCCTCCTCCCCATGGCCTCCCTTCGCAACCGCACATCGGCTTATTTATTTAGTTTGAAACCTTCATCCTAAATCAGACTCAGTCTATACTGTCATTCTGCCCATGCGCAGAAAAAAAACCTGGAATTTTGTAGCTCATTCTCGCTGTTAGGTGGCACGTGCGGTACAAGTCTATTTCTTTCCCTGCTGAAAGTAGACCACTCTGTTTAAAATACAATGCCTGTTATGAATAAAATTATGGCTGAGATGTTAGACACACTATATAAATAGAGATTATTAGTTATCAAATCAAAAATGAAACGTAATACTTTGAGCGGTGCCCAGAAGATAAAACGAGCTGCGCAGGAGAAAGAGAAAGCTAACAAACTTCCCAAGGTAACATGGTTCCATCAAAATGCTATGAGAAGTGCTGAGCCTGGTAAAATTACTCTTTTAACAATATCACCGAAGCCCTCAACGACTACCACAGTTCCAACCTACATTGCAGTGGAGCCATCACTTGTTCCTACAACTGATTCAGATGAGGATATTTGACCAGTGGAAGTGCCTAAATGTGAAACGAAAACATCTTCCTTCCAGGAAACAGATGCAATCCTAACACAGTTGAATGCTAAATTCGAAATGGGCCGACATCTTGTCAGAGCCATGAAAGCGACCTTTCCAAGACACGCCGAGTGTATAAAGAGGATGGAGAAAGCATTAGAATTCCAAGACAAGATATTTTTCAAAAAATGTGTTCAAACGTGAATTACGTAATGGCGATTCAAAAAATGATCGACTTCGATCCAATTGTAAAGGAATTTTCAAGGAAGAAAGTGCGCAAATGTTTCTGACTTTGCGTTGAATTTTAAATTTGTAGACTTTCGTTTGAAGGAAATAATAAATATTTTTATTTCTCGATTAATTTGCTTTGAATAGGGGATTAGGGGGCCCAATATACTGCACTGCCCAGGGGCCCATATAGCACTTAAGACGGCCCTGCTCCTCACAATGGGTCTGTCGGCGGATAAATTGGTCAACAATCATTTATGGTTTTCGGGGCCGCCTTGGTTAATTTTGGGAAAATCAGAATGGCCAAACAAACATTTAAACGATCTTAAACTAGATGAAACTAAACTAGAAAACTTTGAAAAAGAAAAACCTTAGCGGTTGAAATAAAAGCACCCAAAAGCTTGGAAATTTTGATAGACATTAACAAATTTAGTTCTCTAGGGCGCCTTTTACGAGTAACAGCATTCGTATTTAGGTTCTACGAGCTTAAAATGGGTATTAACAATAGGACGGTGCCAATCCCAGCCGAAGAAATGGGTAGGGCTGAATTGAGATGGGTCAAACATACCCAAGGAAGAGAATTTAAACCTGAAATAAACGCTTTAAAAATTAATCAACCAATTAACCCGAAATCAAAAATACTCTAAATCCCCACCTAAATGAGGACGGGATTCTTTGCGTTGGGGGGAGATTGCAAAACTCTCTCATGTCATACGCGAAAAAGCACCCAATCATTCTGCCCAAAAATAAGCTTTCAGAATTAATAACAAATCGTAGTCATTGGCAAATGTTGCACGGGAGAGTGCAAACCACCCTCGCGCAAACCCGTGAATAGTACTGGATCATAGCGGGAAGGCAGATGACAGAGGCTTGTCATCTCCGATTGTTTAATTTGTAAAAGGTTTGCGGCTAAACCTTATCATGCTCCAACAGCACCCCTACCGTTAGAAAGAATCAACAAAGCGCCCCCATTTTGGGTAACAGCAATAGATTTTGCAGGACTTTTGTACATATCTAGCGGGAAATTTAAAACCAAGTATTACATCTGCTTGTTTACTTGTGGTGTAACTAGGGCGATGCGTTTGGAACTGGCGCACTCAATGACGATTTCTTGCTGGCATTTAGGCGTATGGTCGGTAGGAGAGGAATACCACATTCGATATTTAGTGATAATGCTCTCACTTTTAAGAGAGGGGACCAGGTTTTTCAATCGATTTGGAAAAACTTAAACACAAACCAATTGAAAGAAATTTTGCGGACAAAAAGGTATTTCATGGAATTATATTGTATATTTATATTATATTATATTATATATTTTAGTTAATTCGACATTAAGGCTATGAACAAGGGGGAATAGCTCAGTGGTTGAGCATTCGACGGCAGATCGAGAGGTCCTTGGTTCAAACCCGAGTTCTCCCTGTAACAGCACGGATCATTCCGTTTATTTTAGTTAAATCGACATTACGGCTATGAAGAAGGGGGAATAGCCCAGTGGTAGAGCATTCCACTGCAGATCGAGAGGTCCTTGGTTCAAACCCGAGTTCCCCCTGAAATAGCACGGATCATGGCGTTTATTTTAGTTAATTCGACATTACGGCTATGAACAAGAGGGGATAGCACAGTAGTAGAGCATTCGAATGCAGATCGAGAGGTCCTTGGTTGAAACCTGAGTTCACCCTGTAATAGCACGGATCATTGCGTTCATTTTAGTTAAATCGACATTCCGGTTATGAACAAGGGGGGAAGCTCAGTGGTAGAGCATTCGACTGCAGATCGAGACGTCCTTGGTTAAAACCCTAGTTCACTCTGTAATAGCACGGATAATTGCGTTTATTTTAGTTAATTCGACATTACGGCTATGGACAAGGGGAAGAGCTCAGTGGTAGAGCATTCGACTGTAGATAAAGAGGTCCTTGGTTCAAACCTGAGTTCACCCTGTAATAGCACGGATCATTGCGTTCATTTTA
This sequence comes from Phalangium opilio, assembly GCA_019434445.1. Lineage (NCBI taxonomy): Eukaryota > Metazoa > Arthropoda > Arachnida > Opiliones > Phalangiidae > Phalangium > Phalangium opilio. Next base: position 34,689 of record JAEQBA010002356.1, on the reverse strand, counting down.
GTTAATTCGACATTACGGCTATGAACAAGGGGGAATAGCTCAGTGGTAGAGCATTCGACTGCAGATCGAGAGGTTCTTGGTTCAAACCCGAGTTCACCCTGTAATAGCACGGTTCATTGAGCTTATTTTAGTTAATTCGACATTACGGCTATGAAGAAGGGGGAATAGCCCAGTGGTAGAGCATTCCACTGCAGATCGAGAGGCCCTTGGTTCAAACCCGAGTTCCCCCTGAAATAGCACGGATCATGGCGTTTATTTTAGTTAATTCGACATTACGGCTATGAACAAGAGGGGATAGCACAGTAGTAGAGCATTCGACTGCAGATCGAGAGGTTCTTGGTTCAAACCCGAGTTCACCCTGTAATAGCACGGATCATTGAGTTTATTTTAGTTAATTCGACATTACGGCTATGAAGAAGGGGGAATAGCCCAGTGGTAGAGCATTCCACTGCAGATCGAGAGGCCCTTGGTTCAAACCCGAGTTCCCCATGTAATAGCACGGATCATTGCGTTTATTTTAGTTAAATTGACATTCAGGTTATGAACAAGGGGGGAAGCTCAGTGGTAGAGCATTCGACTGCTGATCGAGAGGTCCTTGGTTCAAACCCGAGTTCCCCCTGTAATAGCACGGATCATTGCGTTTATTTTAGTTATTTCGACATTACGGTTACGAACTAAGGGGAGTATGTCAGTGGTAGAGCATTCGACTGTAGATCGAGAGGTCCTTGGTTCAAACCCGAGTTCACCGTGTAATAGCACGGATCATTGCGTTTATTTTAGCTAATTCGACATTACGGTTACGAACTAAGGGGAGTATAGTTAGTATTACATACTTTTTTTCGTTACTTGTTCGCCTAATTGAGCGTTACATCGTTTTGATAAAGAACAATTAAACATTCTTGAGAGACTTATGTTGGCGTTTGAAATGAAGCATACGCCGGTTGCTACGCCTTACTCAAATATGTAGTATATTAGGGTGTCGAACTACATTTAAAAGCAAGAACAACCGCAATTGCGAAAACCTTTGGTAGACAACCCACCCTAGGGAGGCTAGACGTTAATCGTAACCCTAGCTGATCGCCGCGAATGTCTTAAACCAAACGATGACGATGGAGTTAGAAGCCAATGAGACAGATTGGTGTCTATGTGGAATAGACGGAAGACCAGTAGATGGTGGTGTTTAGAAGCCAGTATGTACAGACTGGTGTCCAAGTGGGGTGGACAAAGACCAGAAGATGGTGGTGATTAGAAGCCAGTATGTACAGACTGGTGTCCATGTGGGATGGACGAAGACCAAAAGATGGTGGTGATTAGAAGCCAGTAAGTACAGACTGGTGTCCGTGTGGGATGGACAAAGACCAGACGATGGTGGTGTGAGAACTCAAGTAGAGGAGCCATTTCCGTGACTGTGAATGCAGTTCAGAAATGGTGAACACGTTTGCTCCGATTTGGAAACTGCGAACGCGGTCACGTGGGTGTAACAACAGACACACAAACAGACACATACGATCGTTACAGAGCCTCTCCGTGACATACGTCACTCGGAGAGGTAAAAAATAGTAGTGCCGGTTAATCGTCCAAATAGTAATCGATTAAAGAAACCAAAACCACATTTATATCAAGAAACGTATGGATCAAAATTTTTTATTCGAAATCGAATCAAACGTATCGCAAAAAAACTTTTTTTAGTAAAATTCTTCTGATTATGTTGAAAATTTTAGTTTTTCGGAAAAAATACTTACGATTAATAATTGCATCACTCTACGTTTTTCCAAAACAAATCGAGATGAAATACTTTTATATAATCTTCGTTTCACAAATTTTGGTATGTTAATGTTTGAATAATAGTTAACCGATCCCCGAGCCCAACAATTCACGCCCCTTATAAATATTATTAGCCCTTAATAAAACCATATCTGAAACTCTATTCACCATATTTTCCTTATTTCAGGACCTTATTTACCGCATTTTAAGTTTTTCTCAATGGTAATAAACCTCTTGCCTCCTTAGGACCTAATTCCCATTCGGTCGTAAAACCCGAAATTTATCGGATTTTGAATTTGGTCCAATGGAACACACATCTTGGCTTAAATGTTCCCAATGAAATTTAATATCACAATTCCCGAGAACGGAAAAATTATATTTTTCCCGCAAACATCTAACTAACCTATAACGATTAAGTGGCTATATAAAATGAGCACTAAATCCAAGTGTTTTGTAAAATATTAAGCAAAATTTATAGTTAACATGAACGAAATATTTTTAATTCGAATGTATTTTATTTTTTAAAGTGATTATTGTTTATTAATATTTTTAAGTCATATGCATTTTGTAACACAGCGAAGAAGTCTGAAAATAGAAAGAGTACCCAAAAATAATTTCCTAAGGTAATGCCTATAAAAACGACATTAGGAAATATGTCATTTTTAAACGCGGCCGGTGGTAAAAAGTTAATTAATCAGTCACTTAAGCAAGTAATTTCGTTTAGTTATATTCTCCGTTTTCTAGTAGTTTTTCGTAATTTGTGTCTGTGTATGTTTTTGTTCCTGTAAAAATCCCAAGTCCGAGCCTAATTTCGGAAACAGAAAATCGTCTGAAGAATTATAATGGTAAAGAAAAAATTGGCAAATTATAGTGCTTTAGAACATCAAAACATAATTAAAAGAATTTGTTAAATTTTAATTTTAAACTTTTCATTTAACCAGTACATTAACTTCGTGATTAAATAGCAGGCAAACCTGGTTTAAGCCAGCGTAAATATTACATCAAAAAACCTCCCGTATGTACTCCAAGAAACTCTCCCGTGAACGCCCAAAAAGCTTAACTAATTTTATCCCTTCGATGGTTGGAAACAACCTAAAGCTTTGTCCTTTTTCTGGAATTATCCTAAAGGTAGAACGTGGGAATTACTGACATGTATGGCATGTGTACTTCTAGACGTTATATTGATTTGGCAAAATAATAGAGGCAGGTTTTTAGTTTTACAATTTAGACTTGAGTACAATTTATTCTCAAAGAACTTGAATAATTTAATGGCATTTTAGATTTGAAAATACAAATATTGTTTGTTTATATCGTTACCAATACATTAAAATTTAGTTTGTGTCATTTTCCAAATTTCAAGCGGTAACTACAACGTAATTTTGTTTTACGAGTCAAAAGATTCCATTAAGTTCGTTAATTAAAAGAAAACGAAAACAATATCATTGACACTTTTAATTAAAGCAATCTAATTAATTTAGTCTTATTTCGATTGCTAATTAAGTTCATAATAGAGTAAAAATGTTTGACATCATAAGGGCAATAATAACTTCTATACGTTAGGGTGGATTATAAGTAATGTAACACGTGTATTACAATTTGATGTTCAAATATATGTTTTGCAATGTCGCAAAATTCGATTTCGTATGATTCAATACTAGATTTTGATTCTTTAAGCAAAGAGGTTGAAGATTATTTCGGTGATGACGGCGGCTACTGTTCCTGACAATAGCATGAAAAGAAAGTAGAAAGGAACCGTGACGCTACTCAGGTTCAAGTCAGCCGTGCTTTTTGACTGTTTCTTTGCACTACCCCCACGTCCTTGTGGTTACGACCCTCGGACAGAGTCTTTTCCTTGTCGTGGTGTGGGGGCTCGGCCATCAAGTCCCTCGTTTGCAGTCACTGGAATGTTTAGCATCCCCATACTGGTGGCTTGCGAATTAAGACTCGCCCGTCTCGCCCCTAAGTACTACTGTACGCGGGGGCCACGGGTACATTATCGAGGTCGTATGGCACTGCTGTGTTCTCTGGGTGTCTTTCCCACCCTCTAGAGCCTTCTGCTGCCTTAACCTCTCGCCCAGTCTTAAACGCGGGGGTGTTTATCCTATATGATATCACCCCTTGTTCAAAACTCCCACTGGGCGTATAGTCAAGTTAATATTGGAAAGGCAGCGCCATAATGGTAATCCGGTGTGCGCGCTTTACAAAACTACAGACATTCATGTTTCTTGCACTTGACTTGTTCAATTAAATGATGCCTTTCAAAATCCAGATAATTCAATGCTTACGTTTCAAACATCGGTTCATCGCTGAAATGAAAACATTTGTCTAGCCCCTTAATCAGTTTAATATGAAAAAAGTATCGACCTCAATTGGAGGTTTTCTTGTAATTGCGGACTGCTTCTTAGCCAAGAGTTATTGAAAACTAAGTGTAAATACTCGAAGCTAATTTCGTGCTCCGAAAAGTAAAATCCTTCATTGTCCGAAAATAACTTTTTACTCTCGGGATCTAATTTGAGGAATTCTCCCGCTATCCAAGTCAGATAGATGGCCTCTAGGATGATAGCATTCTCCCCAAAAAGAACAGGCAGGTATCCATCACGAGTCAGGTAGTCCAAAACACTAGAGACCATATTCTCCTGATCGAGTGCGTATAGCCATTTCTTAACATCTGGGCCAGTGAAGTCAGAAAAAAGAAGAGCTTATCATTTAACGCATATTCACCAAATTTTTCAGATTAACGAAAGCTCCGCCATTTTTCACAATTATAATTGGAATTTCCGATTTCATCAAGCCCGAGAGGGTGTCGATCCGATTGTAGCTTTCCGTTGTGAACTCCGTCCGTAAGAAACAACCCAAGAAAAACAGAATGAAAGTCACTCCGATCAGTCAGGACACAGAGACCAACCGACAAGCAATGTGGGGCAAAACAGAGAGAATCGCTGTAGGGAACATAATTATGTCTGATTATAAAAATTTAAGCGGGAGCTTAATCGCGTTCGTTCAGCACAGAAAAGCGACGCGTTTTCCCAGGCATTTTCTAGGGTTTCTAAGGCCATTTTCTTGACAACTTTCTTGGTGGACAGCGATTTGCATTTGTTGGTTATAATGGAGTGAACGACGAGCAAAAGTGACAGAATGACCAAAGTAGACACAATTAAAATCACCACCTAATTGAACCGAGAATTGAAATCGATTAATTGGGTTTTGAATGGAATGCTTATTTAGCGAAATCTACTGGAGTGTTTATATTTAAGAAGGACAAGGAAGTTGATAAGACTCTCTTTGGGGCACCTGTCACGATAATCGTCCTGGCAGTATCGAACACCGGAGACGGACTGAAATATTCATGTCGGCCATCGAATAATGCACGTGGCATGGGAAACAGAATAAAAGAAGTATTCTTTAACAAGATTAAGGATTATAAGACATTGTTACATAAGTAGAGTTAAATTTTGGTCTCATTTCTCTTTCACGTACTATGAAAACATCAGCCGCAGTAATTAATTTGGAAAAGTCGTCAAAGTTCAATTTATTCCCTTCGTAAATTACCCTAAACACGATTTAAAAAAACTATATTAAAGTAAGATATAAACATGATATTTTTAAATGAATTTGGTTTTATCTGGAAATATAAGATCACCATTCGAAAACGGATTTAGTTAATCGAGTATTTAAAAGAAAACCAAAACTCATCGATTTAGGATTAGAAATTTCGAATAATCGCCGGTTTTTAACGTTCAAATTAAACGAGTCATAACCGGAGAATATTATTAAAATTCTCGAATATTCGCACACTCAACCCACAACCATGAAGTTGCAAGTTAAATTACAAGCCTATCCGTTTGACCCAACCCAATTACCCGAATCTTATTTCAAGGAATACAAAAAATACTTCATGTTAAGGGATCTTTTCAAATAATCCGCTATGGCATTGTATCGTAATACTTGGTTCTCCATCACCCACGACTCCTGATAAGAAATATTTAATTGCCAAAAAGAAAATAACACTCTATGACACATCACCGAACGTTTCAAAACTCACCTCCAGTGTCGTCACGTTTACGAGTGTCTTTTGGGTGTACCTATAATTCAGATAAAATTTCAAATGGGCATTTACATTAAAGACTTTAAAATGCAAGTTGTACCTGTATTTAAAATATCGATTATTTCCCATAAATTCCAGTTCGTTCAGTGTGATTATTGGAGTTACCAGGAAATCGTAGCTTCCACTAACCGAAACCTTTAAAGCCTGTAAAGAGTCGCTGATAGATTTCTCGTTTTTCATAAGTAAAAGCATATGTTTATTAGATTCCTACATTTCGTAATAGTAGAGACTTACTGACAGCTAGTTCGAGAACGACGCGATAATTGACTCTACCTAGTTTTGCAGTTCATCTTCCTATATAGTCTGTACTAAGCATTGACAGCGTCTCACCATGCGTCGCTTTACGAGAATCTATGACCTACGTCACTTCATAGCAAGCTCTCAATAACCAGTGACAAACTCATGGAAAATATCTTATGAACTTATGGTAAAAGCATTGTTAAAACGGAAGTTGTCCGTTCTTGCTATATTGAAACAAGAATCCTCTGACTGTCTAAGTTCTAATATCAATAAAAATAAATCCTCATTGTTTTTGTTACGTAACTCAAATAACAGCCACGCAAAGTGTGTCTGCCGGAAAGTACTGAGTACCCAAGGCTTGACTAGCTTCTGTGTGAGTGAAGAATTGTGCAAAATCAAGTCATGGTTCTATGTAACCAAGAGGGAAATACAAAGGGGTAAGACTTTTCCTTTCATCTCGCTTTTTGAGGCCTTCGCTGTAGTCATTTTGTATCATGGGAGTGCGCATAGACGGCGAGGTATCATGAGGGTGCGCATAGACAGATGGCCATGTATCAACCCTCTATTACGCCCCGATACTGAGGGTTGCCTACGTTTTAGTTTATATCGAAAAGGTCTATTAGGTAACAAATAGTTATGAACCCATCCTGTGTGAAAATTGAAGCTTATGCAAAATTAGGGAATTTTATTCCATTAGGGAAAGAGAAAAATAAACAAGCTTGGAAGTTAAGCTATAATAATCGAAGAGAACTGTTAGAATTGTTCTTGCTTTTGAAGGCAGGAATCGTGTATTTCTTCATAAGTAATATTCCAAATTTGGGTAATCCGTCATTAACATCCTGCTAACTGTGTTTATCATTAACCATTCTCTTTCCGAACATTAAAAAGCGCTGGCTGGATTATGTATCAAGATATGCTCTTTGGAGAAATGTGGCTACACTCAATGTAGAAGTAAATTCATGTCATATGTTTACTTGCAGCCAGACAATATGATCAATAAGGTTTATTTATAACTTTTTGCATAGTAACTAAAGGCTATCACAACGCTAGAAGGAGTAGAGATAAATATAGATACGAACGGATTTTTCTAAACAAATTTTATCTCTTCTAAGGTTGGAAACAACATAAAGCTTGATCGCTTTTCTGCAATTATCGTAAAGGTAGAACGTGGGAATTTCAGACATGTGTACTTCTAGACGTTATATTGATTTGGAAAAATAGAGGCCGGTTTTTATTTTTACAATTTAGACTTTCGTATATTTTATTCTCTAAGAACTTGAATAATTTAATAACTACTTAGATTTGAAATTGCAAATTTTGTTTGTATCTATCGTAACCAAGAAATTCAAATTCGGTTTGTATGATTTTCCTAGTTTCAATTTAGCATTACGAGCAGGGCCGTCGAGAGAGGGGAGCAATTCGGTCCATTTTCCCGGGGCACGTACCTATCTGGAGCCCGGCCGGACCTCGACGTTTGTTAATTCTAGTGGATTATGGTTGTCAAAATATGTAAGGAAGAACTTTTCAACCTTGACGCTTCCAGGTAAAAACCACATCGGGCAGTGGGGGCCGTCGAAGTTTTCTCTCTTTTTTTTTGAGTATAGTCGAGACAGTCGAAAGAATGAAGGTGTGGGCATTCCAGTCTCGGAGGTGGTCAGAGAGAGTGACCTAGTTTTCTTGCTCTCTTAAATAAAGAGTTATGTATCTGCACTTAAATAAAAGAAAGTTTGTTTTGTACTCTAAAAGGATTCCGAAATTTACTTAATTATTGCTAAATATTAATTGTGACGCATAAACGCCCTACTAATAAGAAGATTGCGTTACAATAATTGGTGGAGGCGCGGGGCACGGAAAAGCAAACAAGTAGAAAACAATAGAAAGGAATGCAGAGCACAAAAGGACCACAACGCTGCTGTCGTTGATAAGAAGATCCATAAAAAGGGAAGTGGATATCCGGAAACGGGCGAACTGAGAACTCAAACTACTTGAATCGAGTGGAACAGTGGAACTGTTTAACTGAAACAGAAGAGCGGTAGTGTTTGTTCCTGCAAGAGACTGTACAGCGGAAATGAAACAGATGAACTGTAGTAATCTTCACACAAAAATAAAAACAATCGCGTCTCTTTACTTGGGTAAAGTACAGAATTTCTAATTTGAAAACGCGAATAGGCGTAGACCCAAAACGTGGCCTACACACTTAAATTGTGGATACGGGGTATGTTCTATATGAAAACCCGTAGTCAAACAGAAGCATTTAAGAAATTGAATCCAATGGATTAATTAGCCGTGATTTTAAATCAAATGAGGGAGCAGCAGGAGGCTCACCGTCAAGCTAACCGAGAAATGATAGAAAGATTAGCAACGGCTTTAGCACCTGCTGACGGGAATAGGCGCGAGATCTTTAGCAGTAAAGAGAATCCGTTACCAAAATTTGGTGGCAATAAGGGCGAGGACCCATTGCTATTTTTGCATGAGGCTGAAAAATGCCAAACAGTTAGGAGAGCTATAAATGCTCAAGATGTAGAATCACTACCTCTAATGCTAACGGGGAATTTGACATTTTGGTGGGAACGGGTTAAAGCCAGAGTAACTAAACTGTTTAGATTTTAAAGATGAGTTTAGCTCATCATTTTTGGGAAAAGATTTTAAACGCAAATTAAGAATGCAAATAGCAGATAAGAAGAAAAACCAAGGAGAAAGTGTTTTGAACTTTATTTTGGATTTAGAACGATTATGTAAACAAGCTGACGAGAATATGCAAGAGCAAGAGATAGCGGACAAAGTCCCGGCTGGTTTAAATCCATGGTTGCTTAGTAGTATGCGTATTGATGACAATGACACACTCTCAGACATACAAACCAAGGCCCAAGAAGCTAAATCGTTAAGGGAAAGGTGTGAAAAATTTGATGAGGAGGCTAGAGAGGAGAGGAGAAGGCAAAATAGGGCGAGTTCGTTTGCGAAAACATGAGTGTCGAAGTCTGTGGCACAAAAGAGCGGTGAAAACGCTAGACAAACTAAGAGTGGCTCGTCTGAATCGTCTGAAACCAAAAATAGATATTCCGGGAAAGTAAAGTGTCGCTCCCATAATTTGCTTTAACTGTGGACAACCCGGCCATAAATCTTTTCAACATGAGGGGTCAGGAAAAAAGGACAATAGGTCAAAAGTAGCAGCAGTGACCGTGGATGACAGTAATCCCAATGATAGCAATGATGATCAAGAAACGGCTGCATGCTCTTTAGTCAGTTTTGAATTTAGAAGCCCAGATTCCCTATTGCAGAAATTAGAAAAGACTTGGGAAAGGGATGTTACTGCCAGGGGTTAGTAATTAGCGAATTGGCCTGAAAAGGGAGCTCAGAGAAGCATAAATGATTTAGGAAATAACGAGTATGAAGACTTAGCTTCCTTGGTTGGAGACATAGAGGGCGATTTAGATAATGAGCAAGCCAAAATGTTAACTTGTCTTGCTACACCCCACACAAGACCCCAAATTCCTGTAACTATTGGGCCATGGAAAGGTACTGCACTGTTGGACGGGGGGTCGGACATAACTGCAATGTCGGAAACGCTCTTCGACTCATTAAAAATCGATAGGAAGAAACTAGAACCTTGGAATGGAACTATGGTTAATAATGCAACCAAAGGGGAAATGAAAATTCTAAGAAGATTGACATTGTGGATACGAATAAAACAACGGGCACGGAAATGGAACATATGCGTTATAAGAAATCTCGACGCGAACGTCATTCTGGGGTGGGATTTCGCAATGCACACGGGTTTACGCGAAGGCAAGTACTTCGAAATTCTATTTCAATGACGAGGAAATAGGCTACCCCTTAGTAAGATCTGAAGAAATGGGAGGAAACAAGGCGTGTGGGTTCCTAGAAAAAGAACGGGAAAATATAGGCATGGTCGAAACCAGCTCAGCTCTCATTGTTGAAAAAAAGAAAAATGCACCTGAGATAGATCAAGCTGTCAAAGGGTTCATAGAACGCTATCCAGACGTTTTTAGTGGAAAAGCGGGAAGAACCAGCGTTGCCGAACACACAATACAGCTTACTAGCATGGCTCTTATTAAATCTCGTCCATGTCCGTCCCCTAAGAAAGCAATAGTTGAGGAATATATTCAAACTATGTTGGCCGAGGGCATCATTAGGAAAAGCTATTCTGCAGACGCTTCACCCATAGTTTTAGTGCCGAAAAAAACGGCGAACCAAGGCCTTGTGGTATTTATAGAAAACTAAACGCCATCACTGTCCCGGACGTTTACCCAATGCCTTTGATCAGAGACCAAATGGATCAAGTACAGGGGGCGAAATGTTTCTCTGTATTAGATTTGAGGGATGGGTTTTTGCAAATTGCTCTAGCAGAAAAATCAAAGCATTTGACCGCCTTTATAGCTTATAAAAGATTATTCGATTACAATGTTCTTCCATTCGGGTTGCGAAATTCGCCAGCGACTTTCCAACGATGTATGGAAATTGTTTTTGAAGCAGAGCTGGGTAGAGTCGTACTAATCTACATTGACGATATACTGGTATATTCAGCATTCGAGGAAGAACACCTAGATCACTTTGAGAAAGTGTTTCAGAGATTAAGATTGGCTGGTCTCACGGCGAAAATGGAAATATGCAAATTTTTGCAGAGTGGCGTGAAATATTTGGGACACATAGTAGGATAGGGTGGAATTCAACCGGATCCTGATAGGACAATAGCCATAGCGGAATACCCTCGTCCTGCAAACGTGAAGGCTGTCCGTTCGTTTTTGACTAAGGGAGGAAATAACTTTAAATGGACTGCGCAATGTGAAAAAAGTTTTAAGAAACTGCGACTTGCTTTGACTGAAGCACCAGTCTTGAATTACTCTAATTTTACTTTGCCTTTTTACCTACAAACTGACGCTAGTGAAGTGGGACTGGGAGCTGTATTGTTCCAAAAGAGCAATGACGGAAAAGAAAAGGTCATCACTCACTGTAGCAAGAAATTATCGGACGTGGAACAAAGATACCACGCAACTGAAAGAGAGCTCCTCGCGGTGGTGTGGGGAGTGGGAAAATTAAGGCAATATCTTGACGACATACCTTTTACCCTAATCACTGATAGTAGTTCATTGCGTTGCCTACGGAATAAGAATTAAGGCCAGTTCAAGCTTGGCTGAAGGTGGGGGACTTTAACCTATCGGGAAGAATCGTTCTTTGATACATTTCCTCACGTGCTGGCGCTCTTTGCTATCCTTCTTTAAAGGGGTCATTCGTAAAATTATATTTGCTTTGGATCATTGAGGTTTTAAGAATTTTATTATTGTTCTTAGATTTTATCTTGCAGAACTATATTGCAGACATGTAGATGTATTCTGATTTAAATAACACGAAATTTAAATATAATAATTTTCCCAGTGAATCGACAATCGTACACAGCGCGAGAACAAAAGCCGAGTAGCTTTCTAGGAAACGAACGCCAACCGAAATTTCTTTTTGAAAGACCCCCCACCTTTTTTAAAAAGGTTTTACCAGAGAGGTTTTACATTCTATACGTCTCTCTATAGTTAATACAGATATGTTGGGGAAAGCAGTCAAAACGGGTGAGAAGAGGATAGGAAAGAAATCCATCCCTTCAGCTTCGGGCGCGTTGCTTCAAGTCAGTCTGCCTCGGCGGGAAAAAAATTCAAATAGTAGCGTCGCATCACCGAAGGGATAGCAAAGAGCGCACCTAGCGGATATTAAAGGCGAACTAAAATGTCAGAAATACAATCTGAAAACCCTACGGAGAACCGGCCTTAATTCTTATTCCGTAGGCAACGTTCATTGCAATTCTTAAACCGAATGAAAGACTCTTCTTCAAAATTGGTCAGGTGGGCTTTACAGTTGCAGGGGTTTATATTTAAAATAGAACATCTAAAGGAAATGGAAAATGTGGTTGCGGATGCGCTGTCACGATACCCAGATAATCATATTCAGTTCTTTTCGGCTATACAACCTTTTGCTAAGGAGGGAGAAAATATTTGTGTAGATGGTGTGGCCGAAGAAGTACCCTTATTACGCAGTATAGATACCCTGTCTAAAGAACAAAGGGCAGATGAAAAACCGCGCCTATCATTAGATATTTAATGGAAGGCAAACTACCCAACGCACAAAAAAGCGAGGAAGATTAAAAAAGATGCAGAGAAATATTGTGTTACTGAGGGAATATTGTATATGCTCACAGAAAGTAGAGCATGTCGGAACGAAAACAAAGTAGCACAGCCCATTGCATGGAAGCCAGTAATTCCTCAAGCTTTAAAGCTCAGCATTTTAAACGAGTTACATGATTGTCCTTCCGCAGGTCATTTGGGTTTAGAGAAAACTCTGTGGCGAGTTAGGTCAATAGTTTATTGGGATTCCCTGTGTTCAGATGTAGGAAACTATGTGAAATCTTGCGACACATGCCAAAGGTTAAAACCGAAAACCCTAAATCCAGCGGGGTTACTGTATACCATCGCACCTGTTGAACCATGGGAGACTATATCTGCCGATTTAGTTGGTCCCCTTCCCATAAGTAAGAAATGAAATACACAACTGCTAGTAGTGGTAGAAAATTTCTCGAAATATGTGGATCGAGTTGTTTCCCTTACGAAAGGCTACGGCCCAAGCAGTTAGCCAAAAGATTGAAGACGAGATTTTTTCTAGATATGGGGTTCATCGTTACATTATTGGTGATATTGGTGGACAATTTTATTCGAAACTATTCAGACGAGTTTGTACGGATTGGGATGTAAAAGTGCATTTTACCACACCTTATCACCCGCAGGCTAATCCAACGGAAAGGGTGAACAAATTGCTGAAGGCCATGATTGCAAGGCGAGCATAGAACTTTGGACGAAAACTTACCAAGGGTTGTTTTAGCTTTGCGATCCGCTCCTCAAACGACCACCGGGTTTACACCTCATATGATCTTGACCAGGAGGGAACTTAAATTACCTTTCCGTCGGGTCTTAGAAAATGGGTTAGCTAATGAGAAAGATAATAGTAATATGTCTGATTACGTGGAAGAACTAAAGAAGAAGGTGTCTGAAATTAAAACGGATGTTAGGTCAGCTAGGGCTATCGCTCATGAAAATCAAAATCATTTTTACGATCAAAACCATCGCGAATCGTCATTTGAAGTTGGAGATTTAGTTTAGTTACGAGCACAGCACTCTCGTCAAAAATAAAGAGGTTTACAAGCAAGTTAGTTAATAAATGGCTAGAGCATTATAAGGTGTGTGAAAAGCAAAATTTAACACATACACTAGAAATCGTGGAAAAGAAACCAAGGCGATTGGATCGCACCACATTGTGAATCTTAAGAAACATAATCAAAGATTTAAAAAAAAATATGGAATGACAATTTTAACAATGTATCCCTAAATGTTTACAACGAAGTAACTTTTAATGTATTTTTCATTTGTGTAACGTGTACTTAATGGTATTTTGCTTTAATTGGCTTTATATGATTAACATTATTTTCTATATTTAAATGGATAAAATTAATGTAAAGTGTCACACTCCGTATGAAACTTTCGGAGGGATATTGTAAGGTAGGACTTTTCACACTCGACACTTCCAGGCAAAAAACAACATGGGGCAGTGGGGACCGTCGAAGTTTTCTCTCCTTTTTTTGAGTATAGTCGAGACAGTCGAAAGAATGAAGGTGTGGGAATTCCAGTCTCGGAAATGGTCAGAGAGAGGGACCTAGTTTTCTTGCTCTCTTAATAAAAGAAAGTTTTGTTTCGTTCTCTAAAAAAGATTCCGAGATTTACTTAATTATTGCTAAATAATAATTGTGACGCATAAACGCCCTACTAATAAGAAGATCACGTTACAACTTTGCCTTCCATCTCGATTTTTCGCGCCTGCGCTATACTCTTTTATTATACTTTTTTAAAAATCCGGTGGATTTTTGAACGTGCTTTAAACCGGTTTAATCCAGGTGGATTAAACCGGACTGGATACCAGCGTGCCAACCCTGCGTAGTACACAATTTCCTGAGGTCACTCCTGTATTAATGCGCTTAAAATCTAAAATTTCTTCAAACCCGCGGAGGTGGAAACGGCGCGAAAATTTCGTAAACAAGACGCCTCGTGAATAAGGTCTACTAACTCACTTCCCTATATTTTTTTTCTGGTAACACGTTATGAAGCCAATTTCATGTAAGTAATAGAGCGGTGGAACAAGAAGTTGCACTATTCCATTCTACTGTCCTTGCCAGTTTACAAGGGCATCACTAACGGCACAATCATATCCCCCTACATCATGTCTTAACGGACGAAGATTACCTAAGACGGCAAGACCTGAGTCTTACGATGTGTCAACTAATTGAAGCCGATTCATTATTTTTTAGAATGGTACTATTCTCTGACGAAGCTTTATTCCACAGGGATGGTCCGGTAAACCGACATAATGTACATTACAGGACCCCACAAAATTCTCACTGGTTACGACATCACTAACATCAATTGCGATGGAAGGTGAAATTTTGGGTGGCCATTCTTAGAGACCGAATTCTTCTTGATGACAAAATCACTGAAGACATTTACTTGCACTTTCTTGTCATGAGTTTAGTGCTTGCAAATGTATTGCAAGGCATGGACAGTCGTCTTGAAGAGTGCCTCCACCACAATGGTAGACACATCGAATATTTTTGTTCACTCGTTGTCACTTGCGTGCAATAATAAATTAATTCCAAACATCTATTTACACCCTGTATAAATTAGTATAGTGACGTCATCCGTTGGCAGTATTGGGTGTTGTCCAAAAAGGAAGGTGTTGGTCTTATCTCGACCACACTTTAGACGTAAGAAGTTCAAATATTAAAGTGTTAAGGCTTAGCGAATTAAATAAAACCTGGCAAATTATTTTGCCAAATCAATACTGAGCCTACCTAAGCATATTCCTATGCTGTTTGACCACACTGTACACATAAAAAAGGTAAAATATTAAAGTATTTAGCTTTATAGAATGATATAAAACCTGGCGAATTATTATGCCAAATCAATACTGAATCTACGTAAGCATATCCATATGCTGTTTGTTAGGAATTCACACGTCCTACCTCTACGGTATCTAAAGTACAACCACTACTCTGTAGGCTAGATCCAACATTAGAATAGAAACCATATTGATCAGACTGGCTGGGTGTAAGGCGCTACTTGAACAGGAAAAAATTGGCATGAATTAACTTCTATAAAGAGTCAAGCTTCAACTGTATTGTTCCTAATTTCGCTATTTGGTTTTGAAAGACAGAGCAGTTAACAGTAAGCGCAGTTAACATGATTTTACTGATGCATTACTCAAATTTTTTTTTTCGCTGGTACTTATGAACAATGAGAAATCTATCAACAACTCATTACTGACTTTGAAGGTGTCGGGTTGAATGCTCCAGGATTTCAGTGGACCCTAAAAGCAAAATGGCGCTAAACGAAATGGAATTTCTTGGAAATGATCGATATTTTAAATACAGGTATAGAACTTTCAAAAATGTCATGGTTGATTGAGAATGAATTAATTATATTAGGTGCGCCCAAGAAACTCGTGTAAACGCGTCGACCATTACGGTGAGTTTCTCAACAATTAAGCGCCTGATGATAATTAACCGTTCAATATTTCTTGTCAGGAAACGTGGGAGATAGAGAAACACGCGTCATTTTACAATATCATGGAGGATTATTTCAAACGCTCTCTTAACATGAAGTATGTTTTTAGTCCTTAAAATTCTACTCGATAAATAGTCATAAGATTTATACTGAAGTCATCTATCGTTCAGTCAAATGGACATATGAAAATTCGAGAATTTGAATATTATTCGCCTGTTTTGAAATATATGAAACTGACGATTATTCAACAAAATGCAATTAATAGTACCTCAAGAATATGATAAAGTTTCCCCCGCAAACTTATTAACAGTTATAAAATCATGTTAATATCTTACTGTAATATAATTTTGTCGATGGTTTTAAAGGGTATTTTACGAAGAGCATAAAATAAGCGCTTTTGACATTTCTAAATTAGATACTGCACCTGATGTTTTCAACGTAAGTGAAAGGGAAATCAGATCAAAATTCAAGTATACTAAAGTAAAAATTTTGAATAACGCTTAATCTTGTTTTAGAATGCTAATGTTATCATGATACCAAAGCAACGCTCATTTTTCGATGGCCGACAAGAATACTACAGTCCAGCTCCGGTGTTCGATACGGCCAGGACGATTATCGTGTCCGCTGCCCCCAAGAAAGTGATGTACACTTCCTTGTCCTTCTTAAATATGGACACTCAAGTAAAATTCGTTAAATTGAATAACATGTAGTTCAGAGTTCAATGCATTACATTCCTATGTCAATTAGGTAGTAATTTTAATATGGTTAACCGTGGTCGTTCTGTCACTATTGTTCGTCATTCACTCCATCGTAATCAACAAATACAAATTTATTCCCACCAAAAACGTTTTCATCAAACTGGCCCAAGAAACCATGGAAAATTTCTGGGAAAATGCTTCGCTCTTGTGCGCCGAACGTAAGCAATTAAGATTTCGCTATAATTTGAATAGAATATTTCCCATTATGTCATATCATACCCTGAGATTTCATTCCCATAACGAAAGATGGTTAGCCCTGTATTCAGGTTTAATTATGTCCCGTAGCGATTTCCTCTAATTCGACCCACATTACTGGTCGTTTGCTTACTTCGTCGTGGTTAATCGGAGTGACTTTCATTCTGTTTTTCTTGGGTTCTTTCTTACGTATGGAGTTCACGACGGAAAGCTACAACTGCATCGATACCCTCTCGGACTTGATCAAATCAGGAATTCCAGCTACAGTGGTGAAAGAAAGCGGAGCTTTCGACTATCTGAAATATTTGGTAAATAGGCGTTCCAATTTTTAGTCCTCTATTCATCCGATGTCATTGGTGCGTATCTACAGGCAGCGCGGGATCCAGCTGTTAAGATATGGCTAGACGCACTCGATCATGAGGAAATGTTCAGTAGTGTATTGGATTATTTGTCGCTTGATGGATACCTTCCTATTCTTTTGGGGGAAAAAGCTCTAATCGTAGAGGACATCTATCTGACATGGATAATGGGAGAATTCCTGACAACTGATCCCGAGAGCAAAAGGTTCTTCGCAGAAATCGGAGGACTTTACTTTTCGCAGAACGAAGTTGGCTTCGAGTATTTACACAACATTTTCAACACCTCTTGGTTGAGACGCTCACCACAAGCGCACGAAAACCTGCAACTGAGGTCCGTACTAATTTCTTATAAACGTGTCTGGGTGTCTTTGTGGGTCTCTCTCACTGCGTTTGCAGGTGGCAAATCGATTTCACTTAAGAGTGAATAATAACTAAATATTAACCCTTCATATGCAAGCCATCTGCCAATTTTTCCATGCAGTTGTTGGTTTTTCCCCAGCCTAGAACACCAATCTGTACATATTGACTTTAGACAACACAACCATCCATGAATCTTCGGTCTATACCACAGAGACCAATCTAGCAACACCAATTCGACTGGTTCTCCGTCTATATGCCGTAGACACCAATCTACATCATTAGCTTCTATTCCTTCTTCATCGTAAAGCGAGTAGTCCACTAGGCCTTGCGTAACCGTTTCGTTACCGTTTTAAGTTCGTAAATCATCCGAAAGAGGGCGCCCATTACCTAAGTCTAATAGCATCGATTAAGAAACGTTAACAGATGGCGTTCTGTTCGTAATTTAAATAATGTCAAAATTCAAATAGAGATCTGTGTAATGATGTAGGAGCGTTCAATTTGTGAGTACATAAACAAGACGATTTAACAATTTGGGATTATAGAGCGTCAGTTTAAAATTTGGTTTTTAATTGTATAAATACTTTTAAAATGTGCCGAACAATTTGATTCAAACCAGTTGTGAAACTACTTGTCATGGACAAGGCTTAGCAGTGGTGGAGGATAAAAATTAATTTTTCAATGAGGCTTTGATCGAATTAGTTAAACAATTTCCATTTTTATATGATTCGAAGCACTCAAAATACCGAAATAAATGCTTGAAGCAGAGGCACTGGATTTTTCAATGTTAAGGCCAATTTTTTTTTTTATTTTTGAGATAGCAGACGATCGGGAGACGCGAATAAAATTAAATGGACGCGCGATTATTCAAACGATGAAAATACGGCCCTATTTGGATACGTGACGTTACGTTAGCGATGCGGTTTCGCAAGGCTTAGTGGACTACTTGCTTTAGAGTTAAAATGTATACAGCAATAGACTTGAATTAAGAAAAACGTCTAGCCTTCCAATGGCAACGCTTCCACCAAAGGGTCAAGCAATTGCGCTTATTCTTGTCATTCTTTTGTGCATCAATTGCGTTATATACCCAACTTGAATCATCACGAAAAAGGCTTACGCTAGATGTCAAACGTCAACAATAGCTATGTTTAAAATAATTTTAAGAATAGCGTTTCTTAAAACGATTAAACTAGAATTATGGTAGAATACTGACTATTAAAATAATTAATATTAACTATTTATTTAACTATTAAAAAAAAAACCTCGTTCTTTGGAACGACACCCGTCATAGTTTATATAGACGAGTAATGAAGATTGCTTATGAAGTTAATTGTTATTGTAAGGCGATTAATTAAGACGTGTCCCTATTTAATTTAATTACATACAAATCATGTAATCTCTATTGAAACTTTATACAGGACGAGTAAGGGTATCGTTGCCACGAAAAGTTAATAAAGATTGAGAAGAGAATAGATAAATAAAAAATAAAGTTTCCGGTATGACTCTAAATTAGGGTAAAGACGATTAGTGCGAGACACTTAGAGCTTATTTAAAGAACTGTTGAGATGATAAGCATAGACCTAAGCGATAACACCTCATATTTCTTAAAAAGTACCCAGCTTTTACCCCTTGGTTTATACTCCCTTTTTGCTTTAACCAAGGTTGTTTTGGCAAGTTAAAAACTATAACAAAACCATAATATATATTTTTTCTATATATTAAATGAAAATATGGTAACTAAGTATTTCAGCATTTCGAAACTTCTAGCAGTTGTGTAGGTGTAAAACTCTCTTTCATTTCGATATTCCAAGAACATCTTTAGATATTAGTATTTTGAAAGGAGTTCTTACGTTTTAATTTAGCTATGCTCCATTTATAAATAGCCTAAACGTAGCCTACCATGACTAGATTCAATTAAAAGCAGGATTCCATTCCAATTGGAGTACAAAAATCAAGCTTTCCTTCATACCCTCTTCAAAGCTTAATTCACAAAAACGACGCGACGCTAGCACCACCACTCAAATTCTTGTCTTTGAGACAGCCGTGCGATAGTGGTGGTCACAAGAGAAAAAAATTGTCTCTAAAGTGGTGTTTCTTTTTGCTTTTGAATTTTCCGAACATAAGGGGGCCTAGAAGAACAGAGGGTGTCTGAGAGGTTGTAAAACGTGACAACCGAAATCCCCCAGACGGCAACACGGCGTAGAGTATAGCGGGGTTATTAGGGTTAGGGACCCGGTAGTTTTTTTTTCAAAAAACTTAAAAAAAAAAACCTTTTTTCTTTCTACTTTTAGTTAAGATCATAGAATTTTATGAAAAATATTATTAAACAAAGTTAATTTAGTCATCGGAATATGAGCAATATATTAAAACATCGAGTGGTAACAATAACCGAAAACTCATTTAAATCCAAAACCTGAAAAAAAACTGTATCGACGATTAATGACACCTTTAGCCCAACTCAAGATTAATACGGTTAACATTGTCGTTGTGACGTGTCCTCTGTAAAGAGATCTTAACAGTTCAGAGTGGGCCGAAAGTTAAATACATGTTTAAATGAATAATTTTATATTCTTTAATGGAACCGTTAAACCAAGAGTCATCAGCCCAATTAGATCAGGGCAAGCTTTCCATTCTTTTGTGCGTGTTCTTTATTTGAGAGGTTAAGGATAAACTATCACTAATATGAACAAACGTTTGCATTTATGCTGGATAAATTAAAATATTGAGGTAGGGTTTACAAGCCGATTGAGTTGTCATAGAACTTTTAATAACGCTTGAATAATTTACAAATTAAAATGATTAAGCGTTAGTTCCTGATCGGTAATTGGTCTTTTCGATGTAACTAAAAGGGAATGACATTGGGATAAAACTTTGCCACCAATCTCGCTTTCTGGCGCCTGCGCTCTAGTCCCTTTGTATCATGAGATTGCGCAGAGACGGCAATGTATCAACCCTTTTGTATGTTCCGATACTGAGGAAAGGTCTGTTAGCGATAGTTGTATATTCATGTAATTAAATAAATATTAAATCCTAGTCTTTACTCGGAGAAGTAATATTTTGGTTTCCCAACTTGTTTTACAGCCTGGAACCGATTTTTGAAACGAAAGTTTTCAAGTATATGGAGTTTGAAAAGTATCACGTATTTGAACAGATTACGTGGAAGAAACCCTTGAAAACCACGGCAAACTTAGACCTCAGTAGCATCCTCGTTCCTTTCAATTTGCTCTTCATGATGTTGTCAGGAACAATTGTCGTTATCATAACAAAAATATTCTTCAACCTATGTGCTTAAACGCTCGATATTTAGCAAGTTATCACACGAAATCGAATTTTGCGAAAACACAATGCACATTTTAGCCTTCAAATTGTAATATAAACGTGAAATGGACTGTAAAGATGCCATCGACTTGTGGTCAAAAACTATTTGAAATACGTCACAGGCACCACATGATGCCAAGAACCAAAGAGTTTCACTTAAAACCTAGTCCTTGTTTTCGCGAGATTTCAGTGCTAATTCCCTAAAGTGATAGTTTCCGAAATAAAACGAATTAACCTTCTTTGAATGACGCCTTTCCTCAGTCACGTGAATCTGGGTTATTTCAAGTAATTTTCACTCACCCGCCGATGCGTGCTTTACAGACCATTCTCTTAGAAGTGGTCGATACAAGGGAAATTGGCATAGTCAAATCTGAAGTTTTATTATTAATAAAATTAGTCATTTATTATAAGTACGCCAATTAAACAAACTATTCATTAAAAACAAAGATAATATTTCACATTGGTGAAGATTACAATTATTAAATTAATTTAAGTTCAGAGATTAGAAAAGTAGCAAAGTCTAAAATGTAATAATAAAAATGTCTTAGTGGACGACTTGAAAAAGTAAATAATAAGAGAACAAAATGGAATGACCGAAGCCACAGATATTAAAATATTTCAGTTTAAAGAAATGATTATAAAACATCAATTATAAAAACATCAATTATTTAAAAAAATACTATCTTCGTTTTTTTCACAAAGTTACATTTGCCCAAAATTTTGTATCACGAAATTTTCCAGTCTTTTCAAAATCGTTCTTGTCAAAGCTTTACTATATAACAAATACATGCGACATCGTTTATATTTACCGCTAGATTTCTAGCGTAGTCAATGAAAGGAACAGTTCCTTGTTAGTGATATTTAAAAGGATTGGAGCGTTTAATTTGAACTACAATACGTTTTAATACTGGAAACCCAAAAGTGAAATAAATACACAGCCCACCATTTGTCGGTGTCCATTTACGTCTTTCGACATTTACGCTTGCTCTACAATGTGTTCCTCGTAAAACAGCAAGTCGACGTCATACCAAAAATTGGAGCCAATGTAATCATGGCCGAATTATTCTAATACTTTTCAAGCGAAAACTGTTAACACCAAAAAGTAATAAAGAATGAATAATCTGTCTTTCGAAAACAATACAAATTTAATTTTGGTGAAAAAAACGAAGATAAGTATTTTTTTCAAATAATTGATGTTTTATAATCATGTCTTCAAACTAAAATATTTTAATATATCTACTTCGGTCATTCCATTTTGTTCTCTTATCATTCTTTTTCTAATCTTTGTCCACTAAGACTTTTTTATTAATATCTGTTCCTTCAGTCTTCATTTTAATTAAGATTGTTAAGAAACGGTTGAATTTTTAAAATCTGCACTAAGCAGAAACATAAATAAAGGGGAGCGTTTAAGCATAAGGGACCTAATTTTGTTAATAAGTTACTAATGCTTTCAGTTACCAGTTAATCAGTTATCACCAATGAGATTAATTTATCACAAAAAAAGTATCACTTAAAACATAAAATTGTAATACTAAAATTATTTTGGCCTTTCTTTATCCCCTGGCTTTGAGTATTATAATTTTTAAAATAACTCTGAGAATTATCTAGAATCATTTCTACTGATATTTCAAATTCAGAAGAATCAGAGTCATCGTTTTCAGTCTTTCAGATGACTCGCTTGGGCTTCGGTTTTCATTGTAGAAGTCGAACTGAGACAAGGTTTCTGCCTGCCGTCATAGCCCACTCGATCCGCGCTCAAGGACGCAAGCTCCTCTCGCTATAAATCTTGCTTCGTGGAGCTCGTGATCGAGTGGGCTATGCTGCCAGTCAGTAACTAACACACTTTGCATCCCTTTAATTTGTAATAACGCCCATATGATAAATTTAGTAATCTTATATGTTGACATGAATACATACTAATAATCTTGGAAAAAACTGGCTATTGTTTATTGTTTTCTTAGGTAACTTTAGAATATGCACTGAAATGAGCATTTTATAAATAATTAAAAATTTAATTGTTACCTAATAAAAATGATTGGAAGAGCCACAATTAAAAATATTGGTTTGTTCGGTGACAGCATTTAGTGATTGTTTTATTTAATCTATCATTTATTTTACGTTCAATTTAAAGCAAAAAAGTTATCTTCTTTGCTGTTATCGTTGGCTAGTGGCACCTGGTGAGAAACGAAAACTTTTTTATTGTTTTCTTAGATAACTTTGGAATATGCACTAAAAAGAGCATTATATAAATTAACTGGCCTTTGTTTATTTTTTCTTAGGTAACTTTAGAATAAGCACTAAATAAATAACTGAAAATTTTTGGAAGAGGCTGAATTAAAGATATTAATTTGGTGACAGGAATTAGTGATAGTGTGATTGAATCTATCATTTATTTTACCAGCAATATAAACAAAAACTCATCTTCGTAGCGGTTACGTTGGCTGGTGGCACCAGTCTAGAAACCAGGGAATGAACCCTACTGCTTAGTTTGAATTCATCTACTTTAAACAACAAAAATGCATCTAATTTAAAGAAAAAACGTTTATTCTAAGTAGCGGTTATCGTTGGCTGATGGCACTAATAAATATTAATTAAAAACGTATCTGACTAACTGTTACCTAATAAAAATGATTGCAAGAGCCGGAATAAAAAATATTGGTTGGTTTGTTGACAGGGTTTAGTGATCGTGTGATTTAATCTATCAATTATTTTACCACTAATTTAACAAACAAAATGATCTACGCAGCGTTTATCGTTGCCAAAGTAGCCATTTTTTATTGTTTTTTTAGCCTCTTCGGTAACGATAGAATGGGCACAAAATAATTAAGAATTCAAAAGTTACCTAGTACAAATGATTGGAAGGACCTGAATTAAAAATATTGGTTGATTTGGTGACAGGGTTTAGTGATAGTGTGATTGAATCTGTCATTAATTTTACAAGAAATTTAAACAAAAAGCTTATCTTCATAGCTGTTATCGTTGGCTGGTGGCACCAGTCGAGAAACCAGGGAAAGAACCCTTGTGCGTAGTTTGCAATTAATCTACTTTAAACAACAATAATTGATTTAATTTAAACAAATTACCTAAATTAGCAGCTATCGTTGGCCGATGGCACCAGGTGAAACACATTAAAACTAACGCAACACGGCCAATTGGTCTCTAGTCTACAATCAGCCTGTCAGACAGGCCCTGTCTTGAACTTTTGACCGAGGCTTAGTGAAATGAGTGAATTTAAAAATTATCGGCTAAATCCTAAATTTAAATTCTTTTGTATTTAATTATAATAAAGTTTAACTTACGAGAATAAAATAAAATTAGGACTAATTAACCCCTTCTTTAAATGAAAAGTGAAAAAATTCGCCTTAAGCTCGAGTACAGGCAGAGCGTTCGACGCGTTGTCTAAGCAAACAATTTCGCTCTATTAGCGGTAAAACAGCGTAAGTCCAACAGTACGTTTCTCTATGATTTTAGCCAGGATGAAACCACGTAAGTCCAACAGAATAGAAGGTCGTAAGCTTAATTATGTACTTTAAAGTACAAAAAGTAATACTTAATATTTATTGTTTTCAATAAAACTTCGGAAGGCACCAAAAAACCATTTTCAGACCTATCGATCAAATAGTCTTCAAATAATGGTCGAGAAACTTTGGCTATCACAGCAAACATTTCCCATGTTATTCCTATGGGAAAATTTCCCTTTTTTTGCCAAAATGACTGAATAATTTTATGGAAATGAAAACCACCCTTAGCAACTTTATTTTCTATAAGAAAAACTATTGGAAGGATCTATTTGAAATTTTAACCACATATTAAGGGTCCGGTGGATTTTTTTCAAAACGGTAACCATAAAATGAAAAAAGTTACACCCAATCAAAAAACACCCTTATACATTAAACCATGAGTTAATAATATCAAAAGCGTATAGAAAACCATAAAGTGAAGGTCAGTACCTTATCCTAGGCTTTGGCTTTGGTTTACATGTAAAATGAGAAGCTCGCGGGGTCTAAGTAAGCTCCCAACCAATCACCTTCCACTTGCATTACCTCATCCGAATCGTAGGCAGACGTCATACTCAAGCAAAAAATAGTTTTGCGACGCTAGCGGCTACTTCAGGGCAAAAATAGAAACACTAAAATATCGTCTGCTTTTTTTAAACAACCCCGGAACGGGAGTCGGGAAAGCTTTGGGTCTTCGGGAATCGAAGTAGGTTCACCGCGTTAACGTTAACGGGCCACGGCACGCTAAGTCAGGCGGGCAAGGCCTAAAGTACCCCGACTTTTTTTCCTAACTTCCCAAGGTGATAATTTAATTTTTATTTAAATATTTAAAGTAGACTATTTTACCAAGTTTAGTTTAGAATATGTAGTTGTCGTGGTAGTTCTTTTAATGATACAAATATTATAAAGCCGTTATTATTATAATTCGTTTTTGAAATGCCTCGGATAAAAACCACAGAGAGCAGATTGCTCTATTAGCTTTAAAGCCAAAAAACCAAAGTACGCAATACAACTCTTTCAAACTACCATTTTCGATCATGAATTCTATGGCCTCAATTTCCCATTTTTATCCGTAACGAAAATATCGTCCTTTTCATAATCGTGTAACAATGTTGTTAACTCTAAACCTTCAGTCATTATTTATCTCGTTAAAATGTCACCAAAAGCCTAAGGATGTCACAGAACGGCACACTCGTCTTTAGGGCTTTAGGCCTAATATAAGCAGCCGACGCAACTCATACGAAATTTAGTGGAGCTATATTTTGTAGCCAAATCACTCATGTACCTTGTGTAACATTACGCGAATTTAATCTTCCGCCACGACGAAGCGGCATCGTACCGGCTCTAACGAGAAGGGGGGTCGGAACAACGCGATAGAGAGGAGGCTCCTACTTTTACACGTTCAGCCCAGGCGGTAAAGACCTTCACTTTATGGTTTTCTATACGCTTTTGATAATATGTTAGCTCCCTATAAGTTACTCAGGCAATTGATTTTTATACTCCAGCGTTTTCTCCCGCGCCGCCGGCTTCCCAATTATATGCGACGCTCTGCGGCCGCCACGTGAACGAAAATCTTATTTACTCTTCTTTCCGATTTTTCCCCGGAAGTGCGTGTAGTGGACGCTAGCCAATGATATCGGAGCTATTTAAGCAGCCGAATATTTCGCTCAGTAGCCTCGGTTAAGAAAACAGTTAGGAGATCGTGGATTGGATTTAGCTCAGTTGTATAATTTTATGGTTTCAAGTCACAATAATAACTCTTATCTTTAGCATTCTTTATCAAATCGGCAAATTGTATTGAGTTCCTGCATTTTTTGTCTCAGTACTGACACAAACTCCATGATCCAATGTTAAATTGTTAAATCTTAAAAATTCACGACTAAAACACTCCCTTGGTAAAAATGCAGCCGACGACTCGAGGTCGAGAAGCCGTACGAGCGGTATTTTTTTTTCGACAAGAGAGAGCGCAACATTCGGATTGTTTTTACCGCGCGGGCGAAATGAGAAGAAATCGCTGGATACATTACGCTTATGGAGCCAGAGTAACTTATAGGGAGCTAACATATTATTAACTCATGATTAAACGCAGTATGAAGTCTTATCTAAGAGAGCAACCGCTCTCTCAGAATAGGTTGAAAGCACGTTACAATTACGAGCAGTAGGACCAAAATGAAGAACCATTTTCTAAATTTGATGCAATACAATACTTTATTCAATTACTTATAAGGCTGAACTGGTTGTGGAACTCAAAAGTTTCTCATCAATACAGAAGTCTTGAATGAATTTCAAATATTTACAGGTTTTAACGAAGTATGACTTTCGCGAATTATTTCGTAGGATATATTCTTGACAAAAGCCGAACACCTATCCCAAAACGACAGGATAACTTAAATAAAATACGTAGTATAACGCCATCAAATAAAATACGCCGTATTTAAGCGGGTACTGGCAGTCAATTTCTACGTTCCGCATTTTATAAACACTACATTTTCGTCATTATTCTCACAAACAACAAGCCGAGGTGCGTTTTCAAGTGATGATGTTGGTCCCTGTTCCAATTTTAATAAGTGGTTAAAACCTTCCTATTTCTTTCATGATAGACAGACTTACTTTATGGAGAATGGAGCAGATTTCTTGCCTTAGAATTCTCACCCTTTTTCAATCCTTTTGCTCTTCCAGCTCTATTTATTTATTTTTCAAGACCTTTAATCACAGCAAGTGTATTGAAAAATTCTTCTCCATATGCATCCTATCATAAACATTGTTGAATAAGTAATGGATAGACTAGATGATAGTGATGTTAGAAGCAATTAAGTGCAGATTTGCGTCTATGTGGGAAGGTGGATAGACTTGGCTGATGAAAGAAAAGTGTTTTGTATAATAATGCATTGCACTTAGCTTACTGACGTAGTGCGTTGTAAAATTTTCCAAATTTCTGTAAGCAGTGAACTCGGTTTAGAAATTGGAAACATCTTTGCTCCGATTTGCAAACTGCGAACACGGACCACCGACAGGGTCAAGGCCAGACACGCACACAGACACAGAGACATGCACGTCCGGTGTGATACCTCTCCGTGACGTCATCGTCACTCGGATAGGTAAAAATAAGAGTTCGAGAAAATTAAAATCGAATTATTTCGCCAAAAAAAAACTTAAGCTAAAGTAAAATCAGTTAACTCCGAGATTAGAACACCAATATTGGCAAAGTGTTTTCAGTCCGCTGCCTTACTCAATCTCCAGCTCTCCCAAGAACCAGAATGAGAAGAACAAGGCAAAGCTTAAGGGGCAAAATAACCCGATTCTTCCTTTTAAAGAATCACGCATACAAGTTCATTTGATTGAAGCCTTTAAAAACAACAACAAAAAACCATTGGTTTAAAGGCTTTAAGATTAATGATGTCTTAAAATAAGTTACATTCTTAAAAGATGCTTTTTCAAATCATTCAAATTAGACATCTGTGAAAAGTCGGGGGAAAAATAGCTTCTGATGTTCGACCACAATGTTTTCTTATTTAAAGGTCTTAGGTGTATAATACTTAGGTAAAAATTTAATTTTAGCCCTGCTTTTTACCTCATTTGAGGGTCGTTTTGTTTTTTACCCCCTAAAACTTGGGGTAGCCTATCTCGAGGCTAGTGGTTAGATATTTTTTTTGGAAAATAGCACTGCTCAGGGATTATGAGAGGTGCGCCCTGCTCGTCCCTCGCCTCTTAGCTGTTTATTTCTCCATAGAAACTGTAGTAAGGCTCTCCTGTACGGGGTCACAAAGCTAGAGTCGTAGAAATCTAACCTCTCAAACGAGACGCAGCAGGCAGAGACAGAAGCATTATACTAAGTTCTGTTTTCTCTTGCGTAAGTTCCGGATAGCTATATAACGTTCTGAAATACAAATTTCCGAATTTTTGTGGACTGTGAACTGCGACGTGCTTCGGAAATTGAGAACATCGGACGCTGTGACAGACACACAGACAGAAATGTCTAATGTAGTACCTCTCCATGACGTCATCGTCACTGAGAGCGATAAAAATAAATATACCATGCATCAAAATTTTAGTATTTATGATAATGATCAAAAACAGTATACTATGTGTATCGTCAACTATCTTTCAATAACAGTTTTGATTATATTTATGACGTGGACGGCTCACTATGTAGGTGGTTTAAAAATTTTAATAATGATAAAAATAATTCAGTAGAAAGTAAGCAAACACATTAGGCTGTGTACGTACTTGGTAGTAAACCTCGATAAAATTTATATATAACGCCGGTGAAATTTATTTTCTATCCTCCGGCGTCCAATGTTCAACGATAATCATAGTCTATGTGGCTAGGCCGAGGGGCAAGTCACTAATCGGTTTACACGGCTGTACCTCTGTTTGTACTAAAACGATAAAGACAGTGCTAAAACGAATATGCATAATCCGCATTTGGTGAACAGGGACTCCTCGTACTAGGATCATTGGGGAGGGACTGTATTCAAACGTTAATCTGCTATAACACACCGACCCCTCAGATAATAGAGGATATTGAACAAGCTGTCGCGTCGCCTACATTGAGTCCTAAACAGAAGGAAGACTTAAAAACTTTATTATTACGATTTCCAAAACTATTTCGGAAAAAGCGGGACGTACTAACTTAGTCTATCACGAGATACATACTACCACCGATTTTCCCGTTAGTCAACGCGCGTATCGTGTTAGCGACGAGAAAAAACGGATAATTGAAGATCATCTTCACGAAATGATCCGCGACGGAATCGTGAAACCATCCGTTAGTCCTTACGCGTCGCCTGTGGTACTTGTCCACCAGAAATGCGGAAAGATACGTTTCTGCGTCGACTATCGCGCGTTAAATAAAGTGACCGTGAAGGATCCAAATCCGCTTCCGCGAATAGAAGAACTATTAGGGAAAATGGGTGCCCCGAAGTTCATAACAGCACTAGACTTAAAAAGCGGCTATTGGCAGATAGATCTCCATCCGCAGGCGAAAGCGAAGACTGCTTTTATCACGCATGCGGGGAAGTACGAGTTCGAAGTACTTCCGTTCGGTCTATGCAATGCGCCGTCGTCGTTTCAACGACTCATCGATGAAGTCTTCAGGGATGGACATCACTTTTCCATCTGTGTCTATCTGGACGACATCGTCATTCCATCCAGTACTTGGGCAGACCATTTGCAAGCCTTGGAATATGTCTTTCACCGACTGTCTGAAGCAGGACTTACGCTTCAGACGAAGAAATGTCGCTTTGCGTAAAGCGAAGCGACCGTGTTAGGGCATATAGTTAATGAACGAGGGATTCATATTGATCCCTCCAAGACTAATGCGATAATAGACTTTCCCGTCCCCAAGAACGTGAAAGAAATCCAAAGATTTCTGGGCATGGCGGGATGGCACTCACGATTCATCCCGCAGTATTCAAAGATCGTTGCCCCGTTAAACCATCTCAAGAAGAAAGACGTTCCGTTCCAGTGGAAAGAAGAACAGCAGGAAGCGTTCCAGGCCATCAAGGATGCGATCTGCATGGCGCCTCCTTTAGCGGCTTACAACCCTAAGTTGCCGTGTATCCTGACCACGGATGCTAGCGACGCCGGACTTGGAGCTTTCCTGTCGCAAATCCAAGATGACGTCGAGGTACCTATTGCCTATGCCAGTAAACAACTGACCGACGTCCAGCGAAGATATACCACCACGGAAAAAGAATGTCTTGCCATCTATTGGGGAGTTGGAAAGTTCCGGCCATACTTGGAGAACATACCGTTCACTGTGATCACTGATCACAAAGCACTTCAGTGGTTGTTCACACTGAAAGAACCAAATTCTCGACTTGTTCGTTGGGCAATGTACCTGCAGACGTATGACTTCAAGATCATACACAAGAATGGAGTTGAGAACAAGGTTGCGGACGCATTATCAAGAGCGCCTGTCTCGCTATTAGCCATGTCCTTGGAAGACATGACTTCACCGTCCTCGTCAGAAGATTCCAGTCCACCGGAATCCACTTCAATGACGTCGACCTCGTCCTCAACCAGTAGCGGATTAGCTCCTCCCGCCAATCACGCATTGTACCACTCTTTCACGCTGGAAGAAGTACGAGCGGCCCAACAGGATGAACAAGTCACCAATGACATCATAGTCCAGTTATCAGGAGATAATCCTCAACGACATCGGTACTACCAACTAAAGAACGATGTCTTGTATCGAAAGGCCTATGGTAGACAACCAGCAAAGATCTATTTGCCACAGCGGTTCCGCCGGGACGCCATCCGCTTATTTCACGACCACCCTCTATCTGGACATCGAGGTCGAGATCGTACCTTCGATAAGGTTCGGGCCAGATACTGGTGGCCATCGTTCCGGCAGGACGTTACCCAGTACGTCCGCGGATGTCCTTTGTGTCAGATGCACAAGGCCCGCAATAGAAAACGTCCAGGTCTTATGCAGCCTACGGCCATTACTGAGCCATTTGATCTGCTGGGAGTGGACATAATGGGACCTCTACCAAGAAGCCGTCACCATCACAAATACCTCCTGGTTTTCACGGACTATGCTACCAAATATGTCGAACTATACCCGATGAAGAACATCACCGCCAGAACGTGCGCGAAGAAACTCGTCACCATGATAGTTCGCTACGGATGTCCGAAAGCCATCGTAAGCGACAACGGGACACAATTTGTTTCTCAACTTTGGAAGGACATTCTCAAGATGTTCAAAGTCAAACCACGATACATCACTCCGTATCATCCACAGAGTAACATCGTGGAACGCACAAACAGAGTTCTGGGCGAAATTATTTCAATGTTCGTTGGTCGAGATCACCGAAGATGGGACGAGAACTTGCCGTTCATTCAGTTCGCCATCAACTCGGCTACACATACAACAACAGGAAGAACTCCTTTCTACCTAAACATGGGTAGGGAACCGAGATTTCCCTGGGACTTGGACGTTGGTATGCCAGTAGCGGACTTTGTGGAAAGGTCCGCGTCGCTCTCAGCTTTAGCGAAGCAACTTCCTTTGTCTAAAGAGCTTGCCAAGAAAGCGCAAGCACACCAGAAGCGCTAATACGATCAAAGGCGGGAAGGAATTGAATTTCCCGTTGGTGCGCTTGTCTGGAAGGAGACGCATCCCTTGTCTCAAGCGGCACGTGATGTCGCCGCTAAGTTATGTCCCAAGTGGGATGGTCCCTACAAGATCGCGAAGAAGCTAGACCGCTTGCGATATCAATTAGAAGATCCAGAAACTGGAGAAAAGAAAGGAATCGAGAATATCGCTCATCTAAAGCTGTATTGGTCGAATAAAGATGTCTGCCAACCGGACGGAAGCCAGTCATCCTCACTTTCAAGCAGTTCAAGTTCTACAACGTCACAGTCCGTACCTATACTTCAGGACGCTGGTGACGAACGTCGTGAGACTCGACGAGAACGAAGACAACGACTGTTGAGAGACCAAGAAGCGCAGACCGAGTCGTCTGGAGAAGAAACGAGGAGCAAGCAAACCTCATCTTCAGCCTCTAATGGATCCTCTTATTCCCCGTCGGAAGAAGTACCAGAGTCCTTCCCAGAAGTCTCGGATCTACCTGAGGAATCTGAGCCAGACGCATTCGCCTTATTCTCAGATCCTCCAGCGGTTTTGCGAGTGAAGCGGATACCGCCAGACCTTTCTCCTCCTTCCTCTCCTGATAGGAACTCGAGGGAGAAGTCTCTCCCTCCAACCTCTCCTCTATCTCACCCTGATGATTCCAGTTCTTCCTCTGAATCTGAGGAAGACGATACGGAATTGTCCAACCCTGTTCCCATAAATCCTATGAGATTTGTCAATCCTTTTCGTAAAGGATGGAAACGTGAGATAGTCATGAGGAAGAAACCAAAGCCTGGAGGTCCGGAACTGGACATTTATTATCACCCTCCAGCAAATTACGCATAGGACTCTTCAGTCTCTCTCAGACGTAGAACAGTATCTACGCCTGCATTCAATCACAGATGTGACGTCTAGTGATTTTAATTTTGCCCGTCAAGTAATCTCGCGAGAACCATGGGAGACTATTCGGAACGAAACCTAACGTTTTGACGCCGCCCATGGAATTCGCCATCGCGAGAATTAGCAGCGACAGAAGACTGCTGCCGAGGCCAGGAGGCCCTCCTCGCCGCCTGCCCAAGACTCAGCGGATTGGGGACAAGAGTGCCGCAGCAGACGACTTTTCTTTGGGGGGGGAGGATGTAACCGTCCACACTCCACACCAAGCTTCTCCTTCCCGGGGAAAAACCGCGTCGTCTACTTTGTTCATTCTTGCCTTAAGCGCCACCGCTGTCAAACTATTAAAAAATATTAGTTCGCGGGGATAAAAACCCCCGCCTACAATCTGTAAAGAAGCAGTAGTCTATCAGCAGTCTAGTCAGTGTTCGCGTCGAAGTCAGTTATTGTTTTTCTTTACGCTAATAAAAGTTCTTTGTATTCAACTCTGAGTCTATCCTTCCTCGCCATGGATCATTTGGTAAATATAAGTTAGTCATGGACAATAAGTCCTTTAAACGGGCAACCTGGGAACTTCTGAGTGTTCTTTTAATTTAATTTCTTTGTGAGCCGTGAAATTAGGCCCCCTTTCCTACGTTTAAAATTTACGGTTACATACTTACCATTCGCGTTATTCCCAAATTATCCTCTTCCTATAAAGATTGTTCATCTACTATTCAAACGGGTTTATTGAAATTTGATGAAAAACTATATTCATATCTCAACCTAGTCTTAGTATTTATTTAGGCCCTTCCGAATGGGTTAATTTAAATGGCTAATTTTGCCATTGTACATACCATCCGTGCAACTTTTTGAACTTTCATCCTTGGAAAATTGTCAATTTGAACATTTTGACGATAAATTGAACAAGTAATGAAACAGAACGATAAAGTTACACGCATGTTTTATCATTAAAGAGAGAATGAAATGGCCAGACATTAATTTTTGGATCAAATTAGATCAATAATATAATATTAAAACGGTTTCCGTAAATTTTATTGATTTTTCATGTTTCCAAACTTAACTTGCTAAGCTAAAATTTTATTTTGATTAAAGAAAAACTTATATTAAGAAATACCGAATGTACTGTAGCTAATTAGCGATGCCCCTTTGAAAAACGAATTGTAAAATAGTGGCGACTAATGACTGTCCGAAATATAACCTTATGCCCGACTTAAAAATGCCGTTTTAAAATCAATTGGTCCCAACTTGATTCGTAGGTTCGCCGACTAAATAGTTATTTTCCGAAACACTGTTCAATTGAACTGAGGTTAACCAAATATAGTAGTATATTCTGAGTTTTCTTTCGCTCTGTAAGGTATGGATAGGTTTATCGGAATTTCGATGCCTTAAATAGTTTTGTAGCTATTATTATTAAAAATCCTGTCTCGCGCTGCTTTTCAGAAACACAATATAACCTTTAGCCTCCTGATTGGCCACTTGAAGGCCTAAAAAAGTGAAAAAACAGGAAGACCCTCATGCAAGTTAGAAAGCAGGGCTAAACTTAAATTTTGACCCAAGCATTATACTCTCTTATTTTTACCTCTCCGAGTGACGTATGTCACGGAGAGGTTCTGTAACGATCGCGTGTGTCTGTCTGTCTGTCTGTCTGTCTGTGTGTCTGTTGTTACACCCACGTGACCGCGTTCGCAGTTTCCAAATCGGAGCAAACGTGTTCGCCATTTCCGAACTGCTTTCACAGTCACGGAAATGCCTCCTCTACTTGAGTTCTCACACCACCATCTTCTGGTCTTTGTCCATCCCACACGGACACCAGTCTGTACTTACTGGCTTCTAATCACCACCATCTTTTGATCTTCGTCCATCCCACATGGACACCAGTTTGTACATACTGGCTTCTAATCACCACCATCTTCTGGTCTTTGTCCATCCCACTTGTACACCAGTCTGTACTTTCTGGCTTCTAACACCACCATCTACTGGTATTCCGTCTATTCCACATAGACACCAATCTGTCTCATTGGCTTCTACTCCATTATCATCGTTTGGTTTTAGGGTATACGCGGCGATCAGCTAGGGTTACGAGAAACGTCTAGCCTCCCTAAGGTGGGATCGCCACCAAGGTTTTCGCAATTGCGCTTTTTCCTTACTATTATAATGGAAACGAATCGTAATATACCCCAAAATTTGAAGAAAGCGGGCAAGAGGGGTACCCTTCACGTTGAACGTCAATATTAGCAAAGTTTGAGATGATAATAGGTATAACTTTATTTTAAACGATTTAACTATTATTAATGTTAATTATTGAAGATTAAATAATTAAAATAATTAAAAAATTATATTTATTTAAATATTAGATAATCTTGATTCTCAACTCAAAATAATACGGAAAGAGTTAAACCAGTCTATGTTTTTGTCTGTGTGTTCCGTCCATTGTTACACTTGTGCGTCGCGTTAGCAGTTAGCCTTGTGTTGATGTGTTAAGAAATCATACAGAACCTTATATTCCCTTTTTCATA
>JAEQBA010002355.1:0-243937 GCA_019434445.1 Phalangium opilio | reverse complement strand
TTACTTAAAGGGAATATGAAACTATTAGTATATCTTGACAGATATGATGCTCCTTTCTGGTATGAATATTGAAATTTTAGCTTTACTCGGGGTAAATTTGATATGGATTCTCAAGCACGTTAGATCCCCTTTAAGTGTTTGGACTCTTTCCAGAGCAAAACAGTGACGTCAGTCAAGCTACTGACGAATCTCTCCCTTTTTCTGATCATTGCATCGCTGACCTCGTACCAGCCGTTGTCTTTTCTCACAAAGTTCACATAATGTCCCTCGGCCAACGATTGACCTTTATGAATAATCACCCTTTAGTTTTAAAAGAATCTTGCTCAAAGTGACATTTTGATTTTCAAAATTGATATTTTAGTCGAAATCTTAATGGTCGACCTCTCTGTAATCGCCCCGTAGAAGACACAAAAAAACGTACTTCCGCTGGATATCAATACATCACGCTCTTGTATTGTTGGGTTGTTACAAAATACGCACCGCACTCTGTTAATCTCATCCTTTTTTCTAGAGATTTCCAATCAATTTTATCTCGGTTTTCTAGTGGAAGATTGAAAATGTTGCTTTCAACAATATTTTCCGAATTTTGTTCAACTTGACATTTGGGGCATTTGGTAACGTTTCGCGACTTTGACCAAAAAAGTCTTTTAGCCTTAGAGTAATCGCTTCCATTTCTTGGCTTAGTGTCGTCAAGAGGACCATCAAAAATTCACTGGCGTCTTGTTGATCGTTTGCGTAAAATGATTTCCAACAGCCATTCTCAGTTCCAACCCTTTACGACTGAAACTTCCTTGAGAACTCTCGATGTCGTTTATCGTGTTATGAAGGCACCGTAAAACTGGTTTTTCAACGAACGATCCATTGTAAGACTTAACCAATTCTCTTAATTCCGGCACTAATAAGAGCAGTTGCAAAACGCTATTAGAATAGCACGTTACTTGATCATCGTTAGCTAAACCCTTCAAGGGAAAACTATCCAAACTCTGTTGGGCTTTCCTTTTCTTCTTCGGTGTTTCTTCACATCTCTCTTCCTCGCCTTCTAAAAGGCTTTTAGATAGTGTAGGCGCACTTCTTTTCCCACCTCGCCTTTCTTTCGACTCCGTTATTTTCAAAACAGGCAGATCTGGCCTATATTTTTTGCGAAGCCTGTTATACTCCATTATGGCTCGTCCATCCGCCTTAATTTTAGTCGGATCGAACTGTAATAGATGAAGTCCGGCTAAGGACGTCACTCTCGATAAAGCGACGTACGCCATGCCCGTTCCAAATAAATTCGGACCCAAATCCATAATGGCGCATTTTAAACTCATTCCTTGGCTTTTGTGTATCGTGATAGCGTACGCCAGGATGACGGGAAACTGCGAGCGCTTAACGTAAATGTTTGTCATGAGCAAAAATTGACGCAAATTTTCTCAACTAAAAAGTCAGTGTTAGCGTCGTCGTTATTCGGTTCGCGATCCACTCTGAGAAAAATGCCAACAACGTTTCCTTGTTCGTCCTTCTTGAATCCAGTTACGAACCCATCGTACCATTTACAACGCCTTTTTCAAAACTAATATTCCTTCTGACCATTATACGGCAGCCAACGCAAAGAATTAACTCGCTCTCCAAACCGCCAGTTTTGGACGGTTCGTTTTGTAGGCTTTGCAGTCTCCTGAGAATGTTTTTATTCATTTTTTGCCGTAGTCAGCGAGTCTATCCTGGCAAGGAATGACTTCAACTTCTCGCCGTTTTTTCGCAGCATTTCACAGTTGAATTTTTCGCACATCGAATTTTGGCATCAAACAAATTGGGTGAAACCCTTCATTGGACAGCTTAATGAAAAGATCCATAGCCACCTCGATGTGTTGTCCGTCAGCAACCAATCTACTTTTAAGGTTGCAACATCAGCTTCGGAAATATTTCCAATTCTAACTCTGCTTAAAATGTCGCCGTAACTTTGGTCGTTGGCTTGTCTAACATTTTGCGTTAGTTCATCGTATTTAAAAAACTTCCAAAGATCACTTCCTCCGATGCAATTGAATCTAAGTCTGGCTTTCTTCGGAAGTGATTTGATAAACGCGGGATTCCCTTGAACCGGAGGCAATTGGAAAAAGTCTCCCAAAACAAGGATAGAGAACTCCACCAAATGGTTGGTTCATTTCCCAAAATTCGTTCAGTCTCAAGTGAACGTGAGTCAGTAAAACCGATGAGACCATAGAAATTTCATCATAATTAACAGTTTTAAGTTTCCCAAGTTTCTTTCATAATGCTCATATTGTCTGAACTCAGGGAATGGTATTCGGCGATACGCCCATGATCTACCGGTAGCATTAGTAATCTGTGTAACGTTACGCCATTAACATTCAGAACTGCCAAACCCGTTGGCGCGGCAATGGCTACGCTAGCAGGATTTTGAAAGCGACGCCTTACGGCATTGGCGAGAGTGTCTATGAGAAACGATTTCCCAGTGCCACCAGGTCCTGACACAAAAAGGCACTTGTTTCCAGATTTTCTCCTTTTGGGAGAAGTGATCCATGATGTCATCATAAATTCTCTTTTGATCCGAGTTTAGTGACGCCACATTGTCAACATCAGCCTCGAAATTCATTTCCATGGCAGCTTCCACATCAGCCATTGCATGCTCGGTTTCGATAACAATTTCTTTCCCTTGCAGAGCATTTTCATCGTCGTCGCTTTCCACATCCGAAATGATGGTTTCTGACTTTCGCCTTTTTAGAAGCCTTCCGTTTCTTTTCAACTTCTTTGGAAACAGAGAGCTTCGCGTGATATTCTCTCATTTCTTTTAACACTGAAAGAGAGTTTTCGAAAGCATCGGCGTAGGTTTCAAACTCGCCCAATAACTCAGTTTCGTCACGCCACGGTTTGAACAGGATCAGTAGGGCGTGACAGTACTTTTCTTTCTCCTCTATCGGGTCGTGAATGTAGTGCTCTACTATGTAGGGCTTAATTCTCTTTCTCATGAAACCCAGATTGTTTTTCAACTGGATTAAATTCGCATTTTTCTCGACACCCTCAGAGCGCATCGCATAATCGTAAAACTGACCAAATTCCCGCAAACTAAGATTTTCCAAGCTGTCAGGGCGATTCGGATATTTGTCGTCGACGAACCCTTTTTGGCAAGTGTCCGTGCTTTCGGGGTCAGTTTCCCTCAAACGCGCCAGTTCCTTGTAACCTTTCAAAACTCTCGATCGGTTTTCTTTTAAGTTAGTGTTAATAAATTTAGTGCTGTCGGACTTGTTGTAAAGGTCTTGGCCCAGCATCATATCGAGAGCTTCATAAATTCCTATTTGCTTGCACGTCAAAGATTTCAATCTATAGGCAAATAATTATTTGGACAAACTTTCGTTGCCTAACACGGCAAAGGTTTGGTCCATGTCAGCCAGGTCTCCCTTTGTCACGTAAGCCGTGACATAGTTTGCCACTATTTCCGATTTGTCTGCGACAAATTGCAAATCCATGTTGGCTTTGGAAGCCAAAAGTAGCGTGGGATTGTAATCATTGATTAAAACTTCGTGCTGTTTTCTCGGCAAGTCGTACAGTCGTTTCTGCACCTTTTTCATTTTACGGTGACGAGTAACTGATCTAACAGAATTCATAGTGGCAATGTTTGTTACGTTTCGAGGGAAACCGTAACGACCGACTTTCAATCCTTTTTGAGAATTTTTCACCTTCTTATAACAACTGGAGGTGCATTTGTGAGTTTGGAATTTTTTTACCAGCCGGTGTAGTTCCGGACTTACCGATGCTCTTGGCATCGAACACGTGACGTGTTTTTGCACGTAATCCAAAATAGTCTCGGTCGAAGAAGTTCCAATCTTGGGAGCGTCCTTGGCCCACAAAAGCATATGGTAGTGAGGTAAACCCCGAGATTGGTATTCAACCCTCCAAAAATGATGTTCTATCATGCCAAGAACTGGATTTTGCTTACACAAGACAAAGTTGTTTAACAGCGACCGCACTTTGTTGTGAAAGTGCAAATTGACGCTAAGTGGGTCTAAATTCAACAATTCAGCCACCGTCATCGACTCTACTCCTGGAACGTCTGAATTCACTTTTCTCAAGTGATCGTGCAGTTCCATATCATCGTACTCGGCCGGATTAAAAGTTAAAAGCCAGGTTGGAGGACCGAATTCCCGAATCATCGCTAGAACGTCCCTAAGAACTTTATACCAGTAGTCCTTCGTTCCTCGAATATGACCCAAGAAAGTAGCTAAATTACTCTCAAGTTCTTTATCGCCAGATTCAACTCGATTGAGCAAATTTTCAACACCAATTGGCATGGGTTTTTTAACACGAAGAACGTAGTTCAAACTGCTAGAAATCGCTTTCATTTCGCATTCTTGATAAGAATGGAACAAATAGGCGTAATCTCGTCTAAAAATTGGACTTTTGTTCAAAAGACGGGATAAACGATACTCCCAATAAATCCTTCGGTAGTTGGACGTTCACCGGATGAATAGAGTAATGATCGTACAGATCATTGGCTTCGCCTTCAGAAAGTTTTCGCAACAAAGCCTCGGGTTGCGTTATAATTGCGTAGTCATCTGCTGCATGGGTCAACTGATTTTCACCCTGATCGCTCATATTTGAAGCGTTTTGGTCAGCTGGCGTGTCATGATTGCAATTCACTGGAAGCGCAGCGGAACCACGTGGCACCGCATCACAGCCATAGTTGATCAGCGCAAGTGGATCTGCTACGCTCAGTAATTCATCGGGAATCAATGAATTTTCCCCACCATCGATATATTGCGTCCCACAAATATAATCCTCGTTCATTGCCGAAATATCAATATGTTTGTAAAAAGGATTAATTTTTTTCAGCACACTGAAAGCTTTCAACACTTTTTCGAGGCAAACAACCTGCTGCCAAACCTTTTTGTCCGCAGTGGGAACGCCGTTCACCAAGATATGCAGTTCGTGATTTGTGGGCAACGTTTTGGGAATCATCTTCAAATTTTTTTCCACTGGAATTGGAAGATAAATTACTCTTCCCTTTAAAGCTTTAACCGTACCAAACTTCACGTTGGAATTGGTTTTAGTGCCTAACCGCACCACAGTGTGGAACGGCTTCACAAGCTGAATTAAAACTTTCTCGAGCATGTTTAAATTGGTGATATCTTTCGGAGGATTGTCAACTGCCAAGTTGTTCAGAAAACATCTAATGGGAACTTTACCCTTTCCCAAATCCGTAGCGCAGTAACGACATAGAAGCATATCCGCTTCTCTAGCGTCCGAATTATTCATTATCCAGCCAGCTCTTAAAATCAGATAGGCCTCGTTATCAAAAACAGCACTGTTTACTAGTTTTTCTACAGCTCTTAAATCAGTTTTTTTCAGTAATCTAAAACAGCAGTCGCAAGGCGTGTCGTGAAACTCGTTGGTGTTTAGCATTGCCCGAGCGAATTGATTCTCGTAAAGACTCAAGATTTCACTTTCATCGAGAGTCGGCCGAGGAGCGTTAACGCTTCCTGTGGGAGCATTATTTTGTTCGGTATTTAAATTTATCACACGTGTGGCTAGGATTTTTCTCGATTGCACCATGACATTCGTCAGAGAATCGTAATCACCACTTTCAATTTCAGTTGAAATTTTGGTTAACGCGTTGAGCAAGGCTTTGACTTGATACATCTTATTCATAATACTTCTAATTCCTGAATAATGTGGAGCCAATTCAGCGAAAGAACGCAAATTACTTTGGCACTCTTCGCTATCAGCGCAGTAAGAGGTGTGTCCTAGGAACGGAACTATTCTCACCACTACTTCGTCCCCATCTGGTGGTATAAACACGTTTGATTTTTTGCAAAATTCTTTTCTTAATTCGCAAAGGTCCAAATCAGACTCAAAAAGTTTAGTCAAAGATTTTTCATTAGCATTGGCAACTGTGTTTATGAAAGCTAGTACTTTTGCAATGGCTCGAGTTCGAACATTACAAATGTCACTGCATTCCCAGTATACAGTTTTGTTTTGGGTTTCAATAAACCCCCCTTCATTGATCACAAATTTGCTTTCGGATTCTTCTCTTCAGTTTCAACAATTTTGAAAAGATTCGTAACAATTCCCGACTCATTAACTTGTAAAACTCGTTCTACGTTACTAGTCTCGTTATTGTTTTTTATGTCAACGAAATTCCCCATTTCGTCAACAAACAATTCTTTGTTCGAATTGGTAGCACGGTCTCTCAGCACCTTCTGTACATGACCATCCGAATCCAATTGAAATATTTTTCTGTAACGCAACTCACCGTCATTTTTTAATATTTTACCATTATTCCCAATTGCATAATAGGTGATTTCGTGGAAATAGGCTTCTTTTAGGCTACTGTGAAGCCTTTTCCCACCTACAACTTCCGCCAATTGTCTTGATTAACACACCCAATTTCTTTGATTTTCTCGACAATATCTTTAAATTGAGTAACCATCCCTGATAGTTGGGCGTTGTATGCTGAATACATTTGCCTTTTCAAGTGTAGTATTCTACCAGCTAACAATTGGCATTTCAGCTTGTGAGAGACAGATTTGGTGCATCTGTTTGAAGTCTCACTGTCAATAGACTTTGATCCTGCCAATCTTTCAGTTAAACGTGTGACCAGAAACCGTTTGTAGCTTTCAGCTATGAATTTCTTGTTCTTTGTTTTGAAAATCCCTGCATTTAAGAGGTTTTTGCAAAACCCATTTTACCCATCAGAATGTGTTTGTTATTGGGTTTTTTATTTTTTGTACGAACATTAGTGCCACCACCTGAAGGCATATTTCTTGTATGCACTTTCCGGTTCTCAAGGTGAGATTTACGTGACACATAGTTTTTTGCATTTTTTCTTTGAAAGTATTCATTGTTTTTCAAATAGTATTTTTTACAATATAGCTTGTTAGCTTGACTCTTAGGTTTACTCTCAAGTTGCATTTTTAACTTTACTTGCGCTCTATATATTTGCTTTGCTTGACGCAATTTTTTCCTCTTAACTGCTTCAGTTGAAACCATTTTGAATATTCGTTAAGAAATATAACACAGTAGTGTATTTTTGAAACAGATCTGAATTCCACACAGCAATTTTCAACTTGGATTTGCAAAGAACCCAAAATAGGTATTGCGCAAAGAACCCAAATTAGGTAGGTATTGCACAAAGAACGCCTTTGATCCGCAAAGAAATCCAATAAAGCGTTGCACTAAGAACGCTTTGAAACCACAAAGCTATCCAATAAAGCGTTGCACAAAGAACGTTTTGGAACCACAAAGAAATCCAATATAGCGTTGCACAAAGAACGCTTTGAAACCACAAAGCTATCCGATAAAGCGTTGCACAAAGAACACTTTGGAACCACAAAGAAGTACAATTATATACACTCTTAAATAAAAACAACATACAGTGAAATGTAATAAAAAGTAGTAGGCTTAACGTGAAGGGAAAAAAGAATAAAAATTAAACAAGTGCAAAAATGGAAATAATTTAATACAGACGTTGTAAAGTAATGGAACTAATAAAAGTTATTAACCCTTAAAAGATTAATTAGAAATTGTAAGTCTTAGTAAGTAGTAGCAGAGGAAATTGTGCTTGAGAATACGTACCAAAACAGAAAAAGGCGCCCGAAAACGTGGCTCTTAACATAAAAATAGGCTTAGTTAAAAAGGCAGAGTTGTCACTTGTGTACAGGGCCGAAAATAAGCACAGGAACATTTATAGGCAGGGCCAGAAATAAGCACAGTACACTGGACATTGTTCAATAAAATTTTAAAATGTCCCATAATATTTTTAAAAATTAAGGGGGGGTCACTGTACATTTTGACCAATAAATTTTCCAAAATATTGATAGCTGGACAATGAAAACGCGACACTATTTTTGCACAATCTAGTGGACAATTTCCCGACCTATATAGTAATTGTATATATAGTTTACAGGCTAGGAGGATACATACCATTTGCAAAAGGAGGCATGGCTTTAGACTCACCTAGTGAGTCAGCCCTTCTTGTGTAACACGTGAAGCCTGGCCTCCCTGTGTAAATGGTATGGATCCTCCTACGATGTAAACTATGTATTGTTGGTTGCAGGTTTTCTTTTTTTTTTGTATGTATACACCCTTCAGAAACAGGGCGGCTCCTTTATGTAGCTCAGCATTTACATAAATATTTAAATTTTTATTATTATTATTATTTCTCTCTTTATTTTACACTGTCAGTGCATAGCCCACTCGATCACGCGCTCCACGACGGTGGAGTGCGTGATCGAGTGGGCCATAGTCAAGGTGCCAACTTTCAAATTTAAAGAAACGAAAGTGAGTTCTATGCCAAAATTTATTAAGAATTATTTTGTTTTTAAACTAAGTCATATATTTAACAACTTAAAGGTTTATTTATATCAACTAGTTTGAAAATTGATAGGGAGCACTTTTTGTGGTTAAATTGTGATTTTTTTAATTCCTTGTTAACCGACCAAGGCTTAGAAAAAAATGGATAGTTGGAAAATTACCGGCAACGTGTACGTTACCAACAATGGTGTTCGAGGTGGTCGCGGAGGTCGCGGCGGTCGTGGTGGTCGAGGCGGTCGTAATAAACGTGGGGGGAGGCGTCCGCAAGTGTGCTACGCATGCAAAAAGGAAGGGCACTTCATAAAAGATTGCCCTGCCCAAAAAGGTACGGGATCCTTTTTTTAGAAGGTGTTAGCATGGATAAAGAATGCGCGTGCGGAAATTTGTTTTCACGCTATAGGATCGGCAACTCCCTATCTCGAGCGACAGCTTATTCTGTAATTTAAAAAAGACTTGGTTTGCCCAAGCCTTAAAAACAAAACGATAAGAGTTTTTTAATTTTAAAGACAATCCGTATTTTACTACTCTTTAGAATTTAATTCAATCACCTGATTTTACTGCTAATGGATTAGTTTCCTATGAATTAATTGAAATAAAAAATTACTTATCTCAGATTTTTCATGAACAATTTCATTTTCCTTAAACATTTTATCATGAATTTTTTTCTTTTCAATGGAGAACGTACTTTAATTTTCAAATAATACTCTCATTAATAATGTATTATATGCGGTCTTTTCGAATACAAAAGGGGGCTGTTATCACCTTTCTTGTATTTGATAAAGGGGTTCGTTTCTTCTT
The DNA here is from genome assembly GCA_019434445.1 of Phalangium opilio. NCBI lineage: Eukaryota > Metazoa > Arthropoda > Arachnida > Opiliones > Phalangiidae > Phalangium > Phalangium opilio. The sequence goes on along the minus strand of JAEQBA010002355.1, from coordinate 234,835 downwards.
TAAGCAGAGTCACAATTATTGAACTGTGTATATCAGTACTTGTGGGGAAGATTTAAGAAGTGTTGGTTGAGTTGCTATTTAGTTGACAACATTATGAAAACTTGATGTGTTTAAAACCTTTTGAAAGGAAAATTCTCGGAAATTAAAAAAGAAAGAGTCAACTTGATTAAATTTACACGATATCCCTCAAAATTATAAATGCATGATAAAATTATTCAGGAAAATGGAATTGTTGTTGAAAAATCTGAGATAAGTAATTTTTTATTTCAATTAATTTATAGGAAACTAATCCATTAGCAGTAAAATCAGGTGATTGAATTAAATTCTAAAGAGTAGTAAAATACGGATTGTCTTCAAAATTAAATAGAAAAAAATATCCGCGCTTCCGACAACTGGAAAAACTCTTATCGTTTTGTTTTTAAGGCTTGGGCAAACCAAGTCTTTTTTATATAATATCTGTTCCTTCAGCCTTAATTTGTATTAATCTATTATAAAAATAATAACAGGCTTGTCAAACTTCTAATGAAGTTGTGTTGTTCGATGTTCCAGTAAGATGATCGTGAGCATATTGGCTCCCTCCAAGTGCCTCTCATTATTTTATGGGAAAGATTAAAATTTTAAATTATTTGGCAGGGGAGTGTGAAATTAATTCACAATTGGTAGGCAGGTTGTAAATTAATTCACCATAGATAGGCGGGTGGTAACTTATTTTATATATAAAGGCGGTTGGTGACTCAATTAACTTTAGTTGACCTTTTTGCATAGATTTAAAAAAAGTTATTTCTAAACCACGCGCCACACGCGCACATTTCATTGAAATTTTGTTATTTAATAATTTTCCCTTATATATACTAAGATTCTTCATCAAAAATTGACAACGCGCTTTCCAAGACTCGAACCTGCAATGTTTTGCCTCGAATGCAAACGCGTTATCCATTACGCCACAAGCCCGTACTTCGTAACAAAAAAATTATCCAAACATTGTATTTATAGGATCATTTCATTTATGTTGAATAAAAGATCTTTAAAAATAAACACCGAGCTTGCCAGGACTCGAACCTGCAATCTCCTGCTCCATAGGCTGACGCGTTATCCTATGCGTTACAAACCCGATGAAGGCTGAACGAAATGCTATGAAAACAGTGTAATATATGTAACGTTTTTACCATGATTTATAAATTAATTAAAATAAAATACTTAGAATTAATTGTTCTTAATCAAACTTCAGAAGTTCAACATTCAATAGTTGCTTGATAATTCAAAAGTGTTCCGATTCTTAACTTCCCAGTAGTTTCTGAGTTATTCGATGGAGTGGACCACCAAAAATCCCATGCTTTTTCTATGAGACGCTAAGCCTAAAATCTGTGAATTATTTCTTTAACATTACGGGAGGGTGTGGGTTCTTCTCTAGAAGGGCCTACCGGCCCTCTAGAATATACTCTGTTACAACATCGGTTGTCAGCACGCGCAAAGCTAGGTCTCAATGTAATCTAGCCCTGCGCGTGCTGACAAGAGACAAAAAACTTCAGGATCTTCAGGATTTAAAATCGTTTAAAATATCCTGAAGTTTTTTGTCTCTTGTCAGCACGCGCAAGGTTAGATTACATAGAGACCCAGCTTTGCGCGTGCTGACAACCGATGTTGTAACAGAGTATATACAGAATAAGCTGTCGCTCGAGATAGGGAGTTGCCTATCCTGTAGAGTGAAAACAAATTTCCTCACGCGCATTCTTTATCCATGGTGTTAGTGTGACCAATGACCATGGATAAAGAATGCGCGTGAGAAAATTTGTTTTCACGCTATAGGATAGGCAACTCCATATCTCGAACGACAGCTTATTCTGTATGTACTCTGTTACAACACCGGTTGTCAGGACTCGTAAAGCTAGGTCTCTATGTAACCTAGCTTTGTGCGTGCTGACAAGAGACGAGGAAAATAGGGATCTTCAGGATTTGAAAAATTCACGAATTTTTTAACTCCAGTGTACGGACCTCTAGGCCCAAGGCAATTTCACACGAAGGCGCGGTTCAAACTAAGGCCTAGAGGTCCGTGCACTCAGCTAAGAAATTCCAGCATATTTTAAATCCTGACGATACTGAAGTTTTTCGTCTCTTGACAGCATGTACAAAGCTACGTTACATAGAGACCTAGTTTTGAGCGTGCTGATAACCGATGCTGTAACTGTCGTCCGAGGCATGGAGTTAATTATTTGCTCTATATGTTTTGTTTAAGTATTATAACAAGTTAGAGTTAGTTAGTAGTTACTTGTAAACACCTGGCCTTTTTCTATCCAAAATTTAGTCCCTAAACTATATTTAGTTTTCACAAATGGAGGATTGACACCATTTACGCCAGGAGGCCTGGCTACTTGGAAGACAAAATCCCTTTTCGCCTTTTTTCCTCCAGCTCGTGGCCTTCTGTTGTAAATGGTATGAATCCTCCACGTGTGTAATAATTGTTAAACCAAATGAATGGCTTAGCAAAACAAGCAGATAGTCTAAATTCATTAAAGATAGTTAATAGCCTATTTATATTATTGGAAAAGAAAAAAAGGAGGAGAAAATGCCTGAGGGCATGGAAGTGGGTGAGGGGGCGGAACCAAAGCCCCCCCCCCCAAGATGTCGTCATCGACGATAAGGATGCCCCAGTGGCAGATTAATTTTTATTTTGTAAGTAAGATAAAAATTAAAGTTATTACAAAAATGTGATGACTTATATTAAACCGGGGCACAGGAAAAATCTTAACAGTTTTTAATGCGTTAGACATGAATATCATATAACATGGTAAAATTTAGGAACAAATATAATAATAAATAATTAAGCATAAGGAACTATCATTGGCGCCCTATACATAATGAGCATAGTATACATAGTTTACACGCAAGGAGGATTCATACCATTTGCATAAGGAGACCAGCCAACTTATAGAGTGTAAAATAACAGAAGATTTTACACTCTAAGTGTCTTGGTCTCCTTGTGTTAATGGTAGAAATCCTCCATGCTTGTAAGCTATGTATTGCTCCAGAATAGACAAAAGTTTGGCTAGGGCTATGAGTTAATTCTCAAAGTTTCCAAGTTAATTTGGTGGGTTTTGTTATCATGCTAATGAAGAGACCTATTGCTTGAAACGCGCGAAAATTCAAATTAAAAGTAGCCTTATAATGTATTTGTTACTTGCTTTTCTGCCCCTATTGTATAGTTAAATTAATTTCCTGTGTTCCAATAACATTCTTGTAAGAGTATAATTTGTCATCTTGTTTCACGTAGCATCAACACAATTTTTTTTCGTTTCTTTTAAGTAAATTTTATTTTTATGTAAGTAACATAAATATTTTATTTGTAAAAATCATTATTTTCTTCTTTAAAAATCATAATTTCATTTCCTAAAAATAATAAATATTTCATTTTTAAAAATCATACTTTCATTTTGTAAAAATCATTTATTTCATTCCTTGAAAATAATAAATAATACATTTTGCGAAAATCATTAAAATCCATAAATCACTTTTTATTTATCATTTAAATCTTGTCTATCTGCATTCCAATTTTTAATTCATACAAAGGGGGGGCTAGCAATAACTAAGCAATTTTATTTACTAATTCCACATTTACTAATCATAATCATTGTAATATTTAATACTAGATGTTCTTAAATGTAATATGTTTCTAATGATTAATTAAAATGCAACCCCACACTATCTTTCACATTCAACACAGTAGCGCCGCCAGGATATTTTCTCGCGTAGGCACAGCGTGATCTAGAGGCCCCCTCCCCCTTTGTTTTTTAAAAAATTATCATGCATTATGATGCAATATCGGACATTAATAAAATAAGTCTAAGTGGTTTTGTTTATTTCTGTAATATTTTCGAATTTTGAAATGTATTTCAGGATTTTGAGGAATATCTCCAGTTTTTAAGGGGGTTTTCCTTTTTTGTTAGGTTATTAGGAGTACGGAATTTTTGGCACCCGTGTCCCAGCTATCCCTTATCGTACATTTAGTCAAAGAATGAAATTCTTCTGTTCGAGGCTTTTCCGAATTCATCGACCACTAACATAGGATTGTCTCTTATGTAGTTAGATAGATCACGATTAATTGAAAGTATGGCCAGGTCTGATAACCTTTCCTCCCCCATTGTAGTACGCAATCGTGTTTCAATTCTATTCAGGGAACTGAAACTTCTTTCTGAAACTGTATTGGCCACGGGAATGCACAAAACAACATTGTAATATTTTACTAGATCCCGAAAGCCATCTTTCATTGGCAATAAATACTTGTAACATTCGGCCACACTATTCAAATTTTTGGATTTTATTATATTTCTAGCTATGTTTATCTGAACTTTCAAAGAATCGAGGTCAAAATCCAGCCGGCTCTACTTTTGACAGTAAGCTGTGACTTCCTTTTCGTTAAGAAAGTTTTCCGAATGAGGATCAGACGCCACTATACCTTTGTATAGTGTCGCGTTGTCTAAAAGCCTTTTTTTCATTTCTGATACAAATTTATCTGTGAGTTCGAAGTAAATGACTCATCTGACCAATTATGGTTTTTACTTCCGTTTGTCGGTTACCTGTCGTGGTAATAATTACACTGTCTCGCAGTCTCATATTAGGGATTATCTTCCGTTTCCGCGAAGCTAAAGGTTCGCTGGCACAGGGATAAAAGCGGACTCAGCCAACTTTGAAGCTTCTTCCCAAATTAATTCCAGCTTCTCAGAGTTTCTAACATTTTCTAAATTTCCTACAGTAGCTTCACAAATAACAATTGCTTGTGTGAAGACAACATTCGGACTTTGCAAATATTCAGAAAGGGAGTTTGTAATACCCAATACTTCATCTAAAGCCACAATCAAAATTAAGTTGTTAAAGTTTTGTAATTGAGAAATATACCCGCGGCACTCGGCTGCTTCTTCAGACTTTCCCTTCTCAATAACATCCTCTAATGCTAAAATCACGGCATTGAACCTATGCCTAAAATAGTGAAGGCCTTTTTTTTTTTGCTTGACCACCTTGTGTTGCAACTTTGTGGCATTTTTAGGATCTTGTCATAACCTAATTCTTTCTGGGAGTCTTCAAAATGTGCGCTTCTTATAATAACCGAATTACTTTGAAAGTTGTATATTGCTTGTAGAAGAACGAGCAATTCTCGGACTGCCAAGATGTTGGAGCAACAGTCAACCAAAACTAAATTTAACCTGTGGGCGTAGCAATGCACATACGGACAATTCCCACCAACTGCCGCTTCAGTATTCACTCGCACTCCGTTTACATGCCCACTCATAACGCTAGCCCCATCATAGGTCTGTGCTACGTAGTTTCCTATTTTTAAACCACAATCCTTAAGAAGCTTGATAATGGCCAATGAAATGTTCTCAGAATCAAATTTATGTAAATCTGTATACCCCAAAAACCTTTCTATGACGGCTTTATCTCTAATTCTAGTATATCTAAGACATACACTCAACTGCTCTACACCCGCGTTGTCTCTAGTTTCATAAATAAAATAAATTCCACCGGATTCATTAAGTTCTTGTAAAATCATTTTCCTTACTCAATTTCCACAAATATTAATTAGTTCATTTTGAATTGTACCATGCATATATTTGGCGTTACTAGGCATGTTTTCGCACTTGGCTCTCAAATCAGGGCATTTTGTTTTCAAAAGGTCTAAAATCTCAACAAAGTTGCCTCTGTTTCCATTTCGGTCATCAGACCTATGGCCCCGCAGGGCGAGATCTTGTTGGGCGCAGAGTATTATTATTTGCACGTGTGCGGATAGCACATCTCGGTTTCTAATAACACCCACTCTATGATGGTCATTAACCTGACACGCTACTGAACCGCTAGCTTTCGTTTCCAAATAATCCAAGTATTTTGGATATGATTGTTGATGAGAAGATTTAGACGAGTTAAAATGCTCTTCAAATTTTTTTGCCATATTTTTCCAGTCCGAAAACCCAGTAATAAAAGCCGTACTTCTACTACTCGGAAAATGCCTACAACAAAAGCAATAAACCTTATCCTTTGCTACGGAGTATTCGAGCATTTCAAATTTGCTGTACCAAGAATAATTGAAGCCTCGATTTTTGCCACCAATTAAAGTTTTTGGGAAAGAACCCAGGTTTGGCTGAACGGGCAAACAATCTTTATCCAAACTAATATCCAAAGCATTTAAATTTGATAATGATTTTGTACTTCCCTCCTCTTTACTCCAGTTTTTAATGGGCTTTTGCTTTTCAATTATATCTGTATCGGTATCTCAAATTTTCAGTGCTTCTTTGGTAACCATTTCTGAACCTGAAAGCTCGAAAGCATTTATTTCAGGAAGAATGCCTGGAATGGTTATCAAAGTTTCGCATTCTACATCCTGCTCCTGAACCTCATGGTTCTCACCGAGACTACTAACATTCCCCTTAAATGATGGTTGCAAAAACCGTTCCATTGCACCTCTCAGATTATCAACTAATATTTCATCTCTCTTTCTTTTTTGACGTTTTTGGGCCCCCGAAATGAATTTCCTTGAGTTCATATTTCTAGTTTTAAACTATCTATAGTAAACGCTTGGGTTTATAGTCTTAAAAAGACCGGGTTTTAGTCTTAAAAAAAGACTTGTTTAGCCTTAAGAAAAGACTGTTGTTTAGTCTTAAAAAAGACTGTTGTTTGGTCTTAAAAAAGACTGTTGTTTAGTCTTAAAAAAGACTGTTGTTTAGTCTTAAAAAAGACTGTTGTTTAGTCTTAAAAAAGACTTGTTTAGCCTTAAGAAAAGACTGTTGTTTAGTCTTAAAAAAGACTTGTTTAGCCTTAAGAAAAGACTGTTGTTTAGCCTTAAGAAAAGACTGTTGTTTAGTCTTAAAAAAGACTTGTTTAGCCTTAAGAAAAGACTATTGCTTAGTCTTAAAAAAGACTGTTGTTTAGTCTTAAAAAAGACTGTTGTTTAGTCTTAAAAAAGACTGTTGTTTAGTCTTAAAAAAGACTGTTGTTTAGTCTTAAAAAAGACTTGTTTAGCCTTAAAAAAGACTTGTTTAGCCTTAAGAAAAGACTTGTTTAGTCTTAAAAAAGACTTGTTTAGCCATAAGAAAAGACTGTTGTTTAGTCTTAAAAAAGACTGTTGTTTAGTCTTAAAAAAGACTGTTTAGTCTTAAAAAAGACTGTTTAGTCTTAAAAAAGACTGTTGTTTAGTCTTAAAAAAGACTGTTGTTTAGTCTTAAAAAAGACTGTTGTTTAGTCTTAAAAAAGACTGTTGTTTAGTCTTAAAAAAGACTGTTGTTTAGTCTTAAAAAAGACTGTTGTTTTGTTTAGTCTTAAAAATTTAAGCTCTACTACAAGATGACTAGTTTGCTCTGCTCAACAAGACGAAATGAAAAATATGACATGGTTTTCACAAAAAGGCGCCTTTTGCATCAAACCTGTGAACAAAGGGAGTGGGAAAAGGAATTTTTCGGATCCACTGCGAGAAATGTGACGGCGGCGGGGGGGGGACGACTGTCGGACGGGGACGTGAATGTATTGTCCTCTGTAAGTTGGCTTTGTGCACGTAGGCACGTGCACAACGCCTCTTTCGTTCGCCTTCGCCATTATTGCTTGACACCACTAGCGAAGCCTGAATGACCCAAAAATTTACTCTCGTATAATCTCGGGTGTTGTCGATACTAATTTAGAGTTGGAAGATTTTATTCCTCTGCGCGACGTATGCCGCCTACGTTTTTAGGTCCTTTCTAGTTTTAATGCGAGAGGTGTAACCTGGGGTCAACGGTCAACAATTTAGCGGGGGATCTTGTTCTTTAGAATATGAAGAGAACGGGTTTTTGAAATGCTCTCTTGTACATTAAAAAGGCATAATGTAGCGAATATATCAAACAGGTACTAACGGACCCTTAGGGGAGTGAATGCAGGTGTGTGATGTTGTGTTTGATTTTAACAAATAGAAATATAAACCGTGAAAGTACATAAAGTAATTAAACGCTGTTACAGTAAGAAATAAAATTTTATTTGAAGGCCTCTATAGGCACGTTTTTAAAAATATGGAGGCCCCCTAAGTAGGCCAAAATTTTTCAACGTAGGCACGTGCCTACCCGTGCCTACTGCTGGCGGCGCTACTGGTACCTACAAGCCCCCACAAGTATCTACAAGCCCCCACAAGTACCTACAAGCACCCACAAGTACCTACAAGCACCCACAAGTACCTAAAAGCACCCACAAGTACCTACAAGCACCCACAAGTACCTACATGTTACCACAAGTACCTAAAAGCACCCACAAGTACCTACAAGCACCCACAAGTACCTACATGTTACCACAAGTACCTACAAGCACCCACAAGTACCTACATGTTACCACAAGTACCTACATGTTACCACAAGTACCTACAAGCACCCACAAGTATCTACAAGTAATCACAAGTACCTTAAAGTACCCACAAGCACCCACAAGTACCTTAAAGTTCCCACAAGTACCTACAAGCCCCCACAAGTATCTACAAGCCCCCACAAGTACCTACAAGCACCCACAAGTACCTACAAGCACCCACAAGTACCTACAAGCACCCACAAGTACCTACAAGCACCCACAAGTACCTACAAGCACCCACAAGTACCTACAAGCACCCACAAGTACCTACAAGCACCCACAAGTACCTACAAGCACCCACAAGTACCTTCAAGCACCCACAAGTACCTACAAGCACCCACAAGTACCTACAAGTACCTACAAGCACCCACAAACACCCACAAGTACCCACAAGACCTACAAGTACCCACAAGCACCCACAAGCACCCACAAGCACCCACAAGCACCCACAAGTACCTACAAGTACCCACTAGTACCTACAAGTACCCACAAGTACCCACAAGCACCCACAAGCACCCACAAGTACCCACAAGTACCCACAAGCACCTACAAGCACCTCCAAGTACCCACAAGTACCTACAAGCCCCCACAAGTACCTACAAGCCAACACAAGTACCTACAAGTACCTACAAGCACCCACAAGTACCTACAAGCCCCCACAAGTACCTACAAGCACCCACAAGTACCTACAAGCACCCACAAGTACTTACAAGTACCTACAAGGACCCACAAGTACTTACAAGTACCTACAAGTACCCACAAGCACCTACAAGTACCCAAAAGTACCCACAAGCACCTACAAGAACCCACAAGTACCCACAAGTACCCACAATCACCTACAAGTATCCACAAGCACCTACAAGTATCCACAAGCACCCGGGCAAAGCACCTACAAGAGCTCAAACGCCATGTTTTTCTTGCTTAATTACCAGTCGTAGGTAATCTTGTTAACTTAATATATATGTGTGGGGTACTTTTCCAACTTAACTTGTTAGCTAACAGAAGCTTAGGTTCTCTTGTTTTTTTACCACTACGAAAATTGGACCAAATAGCCTTAACCGTGCTAACATCATAAACTGACTATTATCCATGCTAAAATATCGCAGATTGGGGTAGTTTTTAAAATTTAAAATTAAACATTATTATTATTATTGTTGAGGAGGGTACGCGCCCTAGCACCGATGCCAAAGGCATATTGTGCATCCTCATATTCAGGCCTTGAATAGGCCCGTAGCTGCAGCGTAGCGAAGAATTCGCTCCACCGTAATAGAGGAGACCCTCGAGGGTTCCAAAGTATGTGAATCAAAATATTCAAGTCTAAGCGAGGCGAAGCAGTCGCACTCGCAAAGTACGTGAGCGGATGTTTCTTCCTTCTCCTGACACGACCTACAGAGAGGGTCGTCGGCAAAACCCATCAGATTGAGGTGCCTATTAAGCCGACAGTGCCCGGTCAAAAGACCGGTGGCCAGCCTAATATCCCATCTGCTGAGCGAAATTAGGTCTCTGGCACGAGACCTGCAGGGACCATTGACAAAAAGTTTAGTCTGTCTCTGCCCCTCCATGTTATGCCAGAGCTGGTTTTGTATGACAGTCAACCTGTCATGCAGACACCGTTTGACGTGCCTGTAGGGGATGGGGACGGCCGGCCCCGGCCCCAAGAGCTTGGCCTCCGCACCCCTTTTTGCAAATCTATCGGCTTGCTCATTGCCATGATATCCGCTTTGCCCTGGCACCCAGTACAACAGAACCCTGTTGCAGGATGCCAGTCGCGCTAGCAGATCAAGGCAGCTGCGCACCAGTTGAGAGGTAATCTGACACTGGTTCAGCGCATTCAGGGCGGCCTGGCTGTCAGAATAAATTCTCACAGTCCGTCCGGTATACCCTTTGTTAATGCAGTAATCTGCGCAATAACAGATCGCGGCAATTTCCGCCTGGAACACGCTAGCGAAGGTACCCAGGCAAGCAGAAAAGCCGACCCTTGTGGTTTGGCAGTAATAGCCGGCGCCAGCGCCGGAATCAGTCTTGGAACCATCGGTGAACCAAATAGTTTCACCCCCAGTGCCAAGAGGCAGCAGGTTAGTCCACTCTTCCCGACTGGGAAAGTGGATGCTGAAAGGCTTAGTGAAATCAAAACTGGTAACGGTTTTGTCAGAGCACATCGTAAGCGACGGCTCAAGTGCGGCGTACTCCCGAAAGAGCTTCGTATGGCTGCAATCCCAAAGTCTTGGAACCCAGCAGCCACTAATGTTGAGCCTGTAGGCTCCCATGACAGCCTCCTCCTCAATGAAGAGATGAAGAGGAAGCATGTCAAGGAGCACCTCCAGGGAAGCAGTTGGGGTCGATCTCATGGCCCCCGTAACACCAACGCAGGCAAGCCTTTGAAGCTTGCGCAGGGCAGCCTGCACCGTCTTAAGCCGGACCCTTGTCCACCAGACAAGTGCCCCGTAAGATAGTATGGGTCTGATGATCCCAGTATAGAGCCAGTGTACAGCCTTGGGGTTGAGGCCCCAAGTCTGGCCGACAGAGCTCCTGGTCCTCCAGAAGAGCATCTTGGCCTTCTTAATACACCGATCAAGATTTGGCTTCCATGTGAGTCTGCAATCAAAGGTCACCCCCAGGTATTTCACCTCGGAGGACTTTGTTAGGACCTGGCCAAAGAAAGAGATATCATTGAACAGATCCTTAGTATTCTTCCTCGTAAAAGGAACAAGGACAGTTTTATCAGGATTAACGGTGAGGTTAACCGCCTGACACCATTGCTCCACGCTAGAGAGAGCAGATCTCATAAGCGCGGTAACAGTATCCGGGAACTTCCCGGTAAAGACTATCGCTACATCGTCCGCATACCCGAAGCAGCTACAGCCCCCAGCACCCCCGAGCCTCCCCAAGAGTTCGTCCACCACCAGGCACCACAACAGGGGGGAGAGCACCCCACCCTGAGGGCAGCCCCTGCTGGTAGTCACCCCTAGAGAGTCCCCAAGGAGGGACGCCGACACCTCGCGGTCGGTAAGCATGGACTTGATCCAGCGGCCAAGACTTACTTAAAATTAATTTTTCTCAAAAACCTAAAAAATGGTCCTAGAAAAAGGTTTAAATTTTGATATAAAACCGTTCCCAAACGTAACAAAAGGGTGTCTACAAAATGGCTAAATTTGAAAAAACTCCATGTTATTTCTATGGGAAAATTTTACTTTTTCACCAAAAGGGCTGAATCATTTTATGCAAATGAAAACCACCCTTAGCAACTTTATTTTTTATAAAACAAACTAATGAGTGGATCTTTTTGAAATTTTAACCACATATTGGGGGCCCGAATTTTAGTTCTGTGGAATTTTTTCAAAGCAACTAATACGATACAAAAAAAGTTATAACCAATCAAAAAACCATCCTTATACATTAAAGTCGGTATGAAGTCTTATCTAAGAGAGCTATCGCTCTCCTAGAATAACGATTTTTGACGTGTAATTCCAGACCATTTGAATAATTCCAATAAACTGTGTAACTACTCGTTATGTTATCCATAGGTAATTAACTTGAATTTACAGGCAACTTTGCCTTGAAAATGGCGGATCAAAAACATTTTCTTTACAAGCACCACATAATGTTTGAGTTAGCATGTCAAAGGAATTAATGTATAAGCAGACGAAAAAACGTCACTGGTATTACTCTATAAGCCATATGGGCTTTCAGACCTGCACCAACAAATAAATAAAAATAAATAAAAATAAATATTAATTCTAGAGGGCCGGTAGGCCCTTCTAGATAAGATCCCACACCCTCCCGTAACGTTAAATGAAAATTCACAGAATTTTTCCGATTTTCCCATAGGAATAACATGGGGTTTTTGGTGCTCCTGTACATCGAATCATTTAAAAACTACATGGAAGTTAGCTTTCGGAATACTTTTAAATTAACAAGTAACTATTCAAGGTGTGCCTTTTTCAAGTTTCATCAAATTTAATTAAGTCTAAGTATGTTAATTTAATTAAAAATGTAAGTACCTCAAAAGATTATTCTACAGCAGACGACGCTAATTGTTCGTTACTCTACAGTAGACGACGCTAATTTGCCATTTCACCGCCTTGAAACTTTAACTTGATATTTTTCAATAAATATAACACTATATTTATGAAAAACTTCTCTGGCGGGTCTAATTTTCGTTTAATTATGTGTCTCGGTTGAAATTCTATACTTAAGATACCTTTTTAATTTATATTTTAGATGTTAGTTTCGACCAAGGCTTAAGTTGCCTTACTTAGGCCATGGATTTATAATAGAAGCCTACGCTTCATGGATTTTTCCCTGTAGCCTTCAGTAAGGCATTTTGATTTTAAACACATTTATGTCACAAAAATTCGCGCGGGTGGAGACTGGGGGGGCTGATGACGTAGAAATTGAGGAAAACTTTTTTCTTTTGGCACGCGTGCGCGCGCGCTATTCAAAACTAGAACTCGATCACGTGAAAAACTTCAACCCCCTCTGAATTTGCCTCAAATTCTACGTCACAAACGCGTGTGCTAGGCTGGTACTATTTCAGACGAGGAATAAATGTTGTGCGCGTTTTAAGGTGAGTGAAATATCAAGGAAGCGTAAGCTTTTATTATAAATCCATGCTTAGGCAGACTATTGAGTGAGTCTATGCAATGGGTGATTGTAAAAGCTTGAAGGATAGATGGATCAGTGTTGGAAATAAGGATTTTTTAAAACTGGACCTGTGGCCTAGGTATTTTAATTAAAATAACTGGCCACGGTGCCACTCACTGTAAACGTACAAGGGCAGTGAACGCAATGTCATGGATAATTGCAATCGTAGAGTGGACTGTAAAAGATACGGCTTTGACTGTTTTGAAGTTGACTATAAAGCTCGGGTTCTAAAACGAATTGTGAGCCGTATCTTATAAGAATTAGTAGAAGTGTAGAACCATTTTTAAACTCGTCATAGAAGTGAAAAATTTCGCATTTCAGGCAAAAAATTGTTTTAATACAAATGCAGACTGAAGGAACAGATATTATATAAAAAGGACTTGGTTTGCCCAAGCCTAAAAAAACAAAACGATAAGAGTTTTTCCAGTAGACTGAAGCGCGGATATTTTATTTTTCTATATAATTTTAAAGACAAACCGTATTTTACTATTCTTTAGAATTTTAAAGACAATCCGTATTTTACTACTCTTTAGAATTTTAAAGACAATCCGTATTTTACTACTCTTTAGAATTTAATTCAATCTCCTGATTTTACTTTCTAATGGATTTATTTCCTATAAATTAATTGAAATAAAGAATTACTTATCTCAGATTTTTCAACAATTCCATTTTCGTAAAATTTTATCATGAAAAATCTGAGATAAATAATTTTTTATTTCAATTAATTTATAGGAAATAAATCCATTAGCAGTAAAATCAGGTGATTAAATTAAATTCTAAAGAGTAGTAAAATACGGATTGTCTTTAAAATTATATAGAAAAATAAAATATCCGCGCTTTAGTCAACTGGAAAAAACTCTTATCGTTTTGTTTTTTAGGCTTGGGCAAACCAAGTCCTTTTTTATATAATATAGCCTAGGTCCGACTTAGATAACCTGCCTTCATTCCGAGTATTCCACCCCCCTTTTTGCTTATAACTACTTCCCTATCACCCTTGGCGTTTTGAGATCGCACTCAGCCATAGCCCACTCGATCATGCGCAGCACGACGCAAGCTGCTCGAGCTATAGAAGCCAGTTCAAAGAATTCGATTTACACGTATAAGTGCGACTTATGAAGAGAATTCGAAGGAACCGAAAATTAACATTAAGTTTTATGGGAGGAGGTAGGTTTTTGGCCAGATCCTTTGTCCAATTGTTTCAAATGACCTTTAATTTTAGTGAGACGTATGTTTTGACGTGCTTTACTATACTAAGAAGGATTCAAGTTTTTTTGAAGTAAAAAGTTTTATCCAAGGTCAAAATGATGGGTTAAGTGCTAAGACTGAAACATCTTCGGATCTACTGATCCAAATGTCCTGAAATTTTACTCTGAGGTGTGTTACAATCTATTCTATTATATTAACAGAATTGAAGCTTTTAGAGTGGATAAATATTTTAATAAAAATTCATTTCTAAAGTCAAAATTGTAAATTCAGTATTTAATCCACAATGTCGTTGGATTTAATGGACTAAATGCCCTTAAATGTGAATGAGAGGTATGTTACAATATATTCTATTATATTAAAAAGGATTCAAGCTTTCTGAGTCGATAGATTTTTTAATAAATGAAACCTTTTTTCTTCTTGGCCCTCCTTGACAACTAAGTATAATTTAAAAGTATGTCTCCGCTAAATCCTGGTTTTTCTACCAGCAGTAACTGATATTGTGATACTTTTCCCCCTTCTTTTTCGTTAGTTTCTTAATCATAACTTTTCTACTCTTAATTGTTTTTCAAAATATGTAATATTTTCAATAAATACTCTTTTAAGCTAAAATTGCGTTTACATAGTAACGTTTAATTGGTAGAATCACAAGGGCTCTTCTGAACTTTCAAAAATAGGTGTGTTTTAGGATTTATGGCCTATAATGTGTTTTAGGATTTATGGCCTATAGTTTGGTTTAATTACTGGATTTTTAGTGTCATGTGTAAGCAATATGTTTAATCCTGGAAAGGGGCTGATCATTTTGACAAAGCTAATTAATTTGAAAGTTTTCAACCATTTTTAGATCGGAGATTAAAAGACGAGGTTGCACCTGCAGCGCAACAGCTTCGGGCCGATTAGTCGGTTCGCAGTCTACCCAACTTTAAAACGAGTGCTACATAATGGGTCATGTGGAAGGCCGGTGCCAAATCAAAATGTGGCACCCGCCAAACAGTCAACCAGCTCTTTTATCTTGAAGAAAAACAGACCCTTGTCCCTCTCTTAGGACAGCGTTGATTTCATTCAAAAATGTAATTCAAAATCTTTACTTTCTTAATTAGCAGCAGCCGAAGCGTCTTTCTCTTTATTTTATTCTCTATATCATTAAAACTAATGATCAAGAAGTGAATAGACCATTTCGGTATTATACGCACAGCACCATTCCCCGTCGTAGTGAAGCCCGTCTTTTTATAATTGAGCGTTCAGCATTGAAAAAATGCGATAATTAATATGTTGTTTCCTCTTTGTCAATTAAATTTTAACCCGTTATAAAAGTTTACTTTGCTTAAATAAATTTAAACAGTATCAAAAACCAAGAATTATTTTTCGGTGTCTTTATTTTTCCACAAATACATTTAGTAATCATTTATTTTCCCAAAAATACATTTAGTAATTATTTAATTTCCCACAAATACGGGTGTGACCCAAAATCCCCCCGGGACAAAATCCCCCCAAATCATAAGTAACGGACAAAATCCCCCAAAACTCCTACTAGATGGACAAAATCCCCCAAAATTCCTAATTGATAGACAAAATCCCCCCAAATCATATTTAATGGACAAAATCCCCCCAAAATCATATTTAATGGACAAAATCCCCCCAAAATCATATTTAATGGACAAATTCCCCCCCAAATCATATTTAATCGACAAAATCCCTCCAAATTATATTTAACGGTTAGGTTAGGTTAGGTTTGGTTAGGTTAGTTTAGGTTTGGTATGGTTTGGTTCCAATAATTCGTTGACACCATTTCCAAAATATTCTCCCTTTAAATAGATACAACCTTTTCCAAAACATTCTCCTATTAATTAGCTGCCACCTTTTCCAAAAGATTTTCCTATTAATTAGCTGCCACCTTTTCCAAAATATTCTCCCATTAATTAGCTGCAACCTTTTCCAAAACATTCTCCTACTAATTAGCTGCCACATTTTCCAAAATATTCTCCCTTTAAATAGCTACCACCTTTTCCAAAATATTCTCCTTTTAATTAGCTACCACATTTTCCAAAACATTCTCCTACTAATTAGCTACCACCTTTTCCAAAATATTCTCCTTTTAATTAGCTACTTTTTCCAAAATATTCTCCTACTAATTAGCTGCCACATTTTCCAAAAGATTTTCCTATTAATTAGTTGCCACCTTTTCCAAAAGATTTTACTATAAATTAGCTGCCACGTTTTCCAAAATATTCTCCTATTAATTAGTTGCAACCTTTTCCAAAACATTCTCCTACTAATTAGCTGCCACCTTTTCCAAAATATTCTCCAATTAATTATCTGACATCTTTTTCCAAAATATTCTCCTATTAATTAGCTGCAACCTTTTCCAAAACATTCTCCTACTAATTAGCTGCCACCTTTTCCAAAATATTCTCCTATTAATTAGCTGCAACCTTTTCCAAAACATTCTCCTACTAATTAGCTGCCACCTTTTCCAAAATGTTTTCCAATTAATTATCTGACATTTTTTCCAAAATATTCTCCCATTAATTAGCTACAACCTTTTCCAAAACATTCTCCTACTAATTAGCTGCCACATTTTCCAAAATATTATCATTTTAATTAGCTACTTTTTCCAAAATATTCTCCTACTAATTAGCTGCCACATTTTCCAAAAGATTTTCCTATTAATTAGCTGCCACCTTTTCCAAAAGATTTTCCTATTAATTAGCTGCCACTTTTTCCAAAACATTTTCCTACTAATTAGCTGCAACCTTTTCCAAAACATTCTCCTACTAATTAGCTGCCACCTTTTCCAAAATATTCTCCAATTAATTATCTGACATCTTTTTCCAAAATATTCTCCTATTATTTAGCTGCGACCTTTTCCTAAACATTCTCCTACTAATTAGCTGCCACCTTTTCCAAAATGTTCTCCTTTTAATTAGCTACTTTTTCCAAAATATTCTCCTATTAATTAGCTGCCACCTTTTCCAAAATATTCTCCAATTAATTATCTGACATCTTTTTCCAAAATATTCTCCAATTAATTATCTGACATCTTTTTCCAAAATATTCTCCTATTAATTAGCTGCAACCTTTTCCAAAACATTCTCCTATTAATTAGCTGCAACCTTTTCCAAAACATTCTCCTACTAATTAGCTGCCACCCTTAGTAACGCGTTGATAAAATGGGAGTGCGTCAATAGAGAATTAGGATGCCGTGGAAGTTTGACAACTGACGAGGATGTCCAGGATGTAATTAAATTGTCCGCTCATAATCACTTGTCCAATGTGCTCGCGTCCGAAGTTACCAAGTTTCGTACTTCACTGGGGGGATTTTGTCTTGTTATAATGATTTGGGGGATTTTGTCTTGTTATAATGATTTGGGGGATTTTGTCCTACATTGGGGGGATTTTGTCGCATTGGGTTAAATGGGGGATTTTGGTATACAATCCACAAATACATTTAGTAATTATTTATTTTTCCACAAATACATTTAGTAATTATTTATTTTTCCACAAATACATTTAGTAATTATTTATTTTTCCACAAATACATTTAGTAATTTATTTTTCCACAAATAAATTTAGTAATTATTTATTTTCCCAGAAATACATTTAGTTATTATTTATATTCCCACAAATACATTTAGTTATTATTTATATTCCCACAATTAAATTTAGTTATTATTTATTTTCCCACAAATACATTTAGTAATTATTTATTTTCTCACAAATACACTTAGTAATTATTTATTTTCCCACAAATGCATTTAGTGATCATTTATTTTACCACAAATACATTTAGTAATTATTTATTTTCCCACAAATGCATTTAGTTATTATTTATTTTCCCACAAATAAATTTAGTAATTATTTATTTTCCCACAAATACATTTAGTAATTATTTATTTTCTCACAAATACACTTAGTAATTATTTATTTTCCCACAAATGCATTTAGTGATCATTTATTTTACCACAAATACATTTAGTAATTATTTATTTTCCCACAAATGCATTTAGTTATTATTTATTTTCCCACAAATACATTTAGTAATTATTTAATTTTACCACAAATACATTGTGAACAAATTCTTTCGCGTATTTTCGTTTTAAGAGTCATCGCGATTTTACAAAAATATTAGTAATTCCAATATTCTAAGTAATTTTTGTAGTATACATGTATACTATTAACTTTAAAAAATTAGAAAAATACTAGGCCTAGTTTCATTCGCTGACAGAATTTGTTTACGGTTACAATTATTGTAAGAACTTCTATTTTGATTCACTTAGTAATTTGGTTAGTTGAGTATTTGTCATAGATTGCGTTAGCTGTTTACACGTCATTATAGTTACTTTAGCTTATGGTCATTTCCAAGTGTCACTTATTTATATAAACTTGGTTTCATCCTCGAACGACAATAAAGGCCCGTTCACATTACCCAACTTTAGTCAGCTGACAAATCAGAGTTGCCAGGCCGACTTGTCAACCAATTTAGTCTAGTCAGGTTACTCGTTCACACCACCCAACCAGTCGGGTCGACTACCTTTGAAACACAAGAGAACGTACAAAGCGGTACATAATGATAGGAATGATTTGTTTTGGATTATAAATGAACTCATATTCTCGAATAAGTTCGACTACTTTACGAGCATAAAAGCTATTCCCACTAAATTTCTGCAGTTCAGAACATAATAAAGGTCAAAAATATCAGAAGTAATATAAGAAACTTCCCTACTATATTACTTCTGATAATATTCAATGAGGAACAACCATCAAAACTTAATAATTAAACGTTGTTAATAAATGGCCAAGGTCCGAAATCATTTTTCAGGCTTTCATCGATAATTAAATAATGGCCGATACTCTCGGTTCTCTCTCTCGAGCTGAAAGAAAACCATCACGTGTCCCATGACGTAATAGCCAAGGCTTATTGTGATTGGTTTGCTCCCTCTCTGACTTTAGTCGGTCCGACTCCAATCGCCTACCTACCCGATTAAAATCCGAGCTTCGACCTGACAATAGTACGGTTGGGTGAAACGTTCATATTGCTTGACAATCTGGCCCGACTGGTCAGATCGGCTTTGTCAGCTGACTAAAGTTGGGTAATGTGAACGGGCCTTTAGAAATAAAATAACTTGGTATCACCAAAAGTGGATGAGGGGAAAGTTTAAAGTGGCCAAAAGTCGCAAGGCATCAGAGCTTCGCCATGATTGGCCGTTGAATCCGCAAAGCTATATTAGGCTAATTCACTCCGTAAAAGTAGGCCTTGTGCTAGTTCGCGGTTACCGTCGTCTGCTATTGTGTATGCTAAAACTTCCTCAAATGTTTTATTTTGCATGTGACATAACTATGAAGACGACACCAATGCTTCGTGCAAATACTAGTCTGAACTGACTCTTAGTGATGTGTTTGTTTGGATCGAAATCGTTTCAAATCAGTTTCCGGTTTAAAGTTCCGTTGCGAGGGATTACATTCCTAACAATTTTCGTTTCATCCTAGTGATGTTCCGTGGTTCTCGAAACTGGAATATTGTCAGTAGCTCAAAGGTGAAGACGAAAGAAGCGAATCCAAGCATTGCCGCCCACAATCGGAACTTGGCTTCAATGTCCTTGAACCCGAGTACATTTACTTCATTCTCAGCCGTGGAATGTTGAGCTTCCAACTCGATGTGAAAGTCTCTCTCGAACAAGCGGTCAAATGCTGTGATTTGGCTGGTTTCCAAGAAAGACTGCAATCTGCAATCATGAAATGGTGAGACATTTTAATTTTTCAATTCAGTTACTTAAATCAGGTTGCAAAATATGTCCGCGTGATTAATGCTGACTTATTTTGATAGTTTCAAGGTACACACGACACTTTTGGCCGGGACTTGAAAAATGATATTCTGAATAATTTCAAGAGACACTATGAAGGGTAGACGATAATCGTGGATAAAAAATGCGCGTGAGGAATTTCTTTTCACTCTACACGATAAGCAACTCCCTATCTCCGACGACAGCTTATTCTGTATATACTTTGTTACAACATCGGTTGTCAGCACGCGTAAAGCTAGGCCTCTATGTAACGTAGCTTTGTACATGCTGTCAAGAGACGATCTTCAGGATTTAAAATATCCGCGAGTTTTTAAGCTCAAGTGCACCGACCTCTAGGCCTTAGTTTCAAATACATGTAGTAGGCTGTAGGCAATTTCACACGTATTTGAAACTAAGGCCTAGAGGTCCATGCACTCGAGCTAAAAAAACTCGCAAATATTTTAAATCCTGAAGATCCTGAAGTTTTTCGTCTCTTTACAACACGTACAAAGCTACGTTACATAGATACCTAGCTTTGAGCGTGCTGACAACCGATGCTGTAACAGAGTATATACAGAATAAGCTGTCGTTCAATCTAGGGAGTTGCCTATCCTATATCGTGAAAACAAATTTACTCACGCGCATTCTTTATCCATACGAAAATTATGCCGATTTCGATTAAATTACGCGGGTCATTAAATAAATTCGGGTGCATTTCTCGGGCGTGTAGCGATATGAACATTTAACAAAAGCCGTAATGTTAAGCGTGTTTCGTGATTTGCACGCTTCTCATTCGGAATTTGTTGACAGCGGATTACGAAATGAGCAACTGATTGGTTTAGCGGTGTCAAAATTGAGCGGTGCTATGAAAATGGTCTATTGGATCAATCGGCAGTAGGAAGTGGAACTGCTAAAAATTGCCATTTTACTATCGGTTCCACGAGCAGTAACGTAACTCGATACGTAGCTCTTGAACTCGCCATTATGTGCTCAAGAGTAGTTGTATAATAATTAGTAGCTATCAAGCGTTATTAGTCAATGCGCGTGAACGCCAGTTGAGGCATAGAATTATTGAAGAAGACTCAAGTAGCACGACAACGCTGACGATTCGTTCATTAAGAAAGTTAACGAACCTTTTGTTGATGTACTTCAGAACTTTAGGATTCATTGTTGCATTGTTAATTGGGAGCACTAGCGGTTGTTGCAAGTACTTGGCCGAACCAAGATGAAAATGCAATGCTTTCAGCTTTGGCTCACCGAAGTGCATTAACAAGCCCATCTGTAAAGTAGGTAAATCTCCAAACCATATTTGCTTTCCTGACGGTAAGTCTCTCGCTTTAAGCACTTGGGTTTTTGTCTCTCGCTGTTGCCACAGAGTTTTCATTTCAGTCTGTTAGAATTGAAATGATATTAATGTACTTTATGAATGAGATTAAAGTGTTCAAAAATCTCTACCGATGGTTTAACACTGTCTTCTACTAACTCAGAAATGAAAACTTTGACGTCGGGTACTTTCAATAAATCCGGAATTCCGTTAATGTTTTCCTTCTTCTGAGACGAGAAATTGGCTTTCAAGACTCCGTTGAACAAATTGACGAAAAGCACAATTATCAAGAGATAAACTCCAACGCTGAAGCGAATCGCCAGTGACGAAGGAACGTCGAAGCCTGCACCGACACAAACCAATAGAAACATTGAGTGGTCGAAGGCACTGTTCATTTTGCTTGACTAAAACCATTCCCAGTACTGGACGTGTGGGTGTGTCTGTGTGCTGCATTCTTACAACCAAGGGGACCGCGTTCGCAGTTTGCAAATCGAACCAAACGTGTTCGCAAATTCAATACCGCATTCATGGTTCAAGGAAGTTCGAAAAATTGTATTTCACTACCTTGCTATTCCGCGTGGCTTTAAAGTATAAGGGCGGTTTTTTTAGAGCTCTCATTATGTCTCCATGTTATGAACGCCATTATCCACAGAACTTACTTGTTAAATCGGATTTTATCCACAACTTTGTTTATAAATAACCGTTTATCCAATAATTTACGGGAAATGGATAGAAAATGCCGAGCTGTAAGGGTTATTTTTTTCTTTTCTTTTGATTGGATGTATTTTTAACTTTGCGCGTCCATCATATGTGGCGTGCAAAATTGATAGATTTATACGGTATCTTTGGTGTTTAGTGTTTACGCGTGTGACGGTGCGAGAGGCAAAAGGGCTCACGCTGGATTCGAAATTTTTTTCTCTCCAACAATTCGCTTATGTGACGTCACACTAGACCACCGCGGCTCTGCTTGGTATAGGAATCAGGGCGCGAGCTTTAAAATTTTGTAACTAACTGCCCCTTAATTTCCGAAATTTGAAAAGCCCGACCCGGCCCGGCCCGATAAATTTTTCGACTCTGGATACTCTACCTTTTCCCAAAATGGCTCCGAAATAAAGAAAGGGTTTCTGAGCAGCAATGGACATCATTGATCCTGGCATTCTCTTGACTCGCTTGTGAATGATATCAATCATCGTTAAGACTCCTACGACGCAAAGCAACCCGGTCCAAACCTGAAAAAATGTGTTTTCAGAGAAGCAACGATTAGGAATTATTTTGCTAATAAACAGACGTAATTACTAGATGGCTCTCAAGCAAAGGGCTTAACCATAACATCACCGGCACTAACATCAGAGTTCTTGAGTACGATTCACATACTTAAAGATGTACATTCTACAGGTTTACACGAAGACCAAATTCTTTATATTTTATATACACTCCATTCTACATCATTATTATGAAAATTAGATTTTACACGAACAGAAGATAATTTGGAACTGAAGGAAAATGTTTGCCCCGAATTGTAACTCGGTCCTCGACGACTAAATCTGATTGGTTGGAGTAGTTTGATATTTCAATTTCAATTTCAATTTTATTCAATTTCAAATTCATGCATACAATTCTTACGTTTCTTAAGGGCCTAAGTCAGCTAGCGACTTTTTGGCCGAACTAGGGCTTGGACTCTGTTATAGATTACATTAAATTACACATAGTCTCTTGTACGTATTACTTATAGACAAAGGGTTATGAATAACTGATAATGCTATCCTATCCGTAAGGAAATATAAACGGAGAAAATGACAAGCTGTACCAATCAAATATGAATTGTTTATGAACAATAATATATATATGCGTAAGCAGATGTATATAATATTATACGATGAATAAAACACCCATTTCCGATATACGCTCATATATTCATGAACAACACCATTTCCCTTAGTAAATTCAGATGACTTTTATAGTAAATTACACGCAAAGATATTGTTTTCTACGAATTCATGTAACTGATGTGTTACAATAATAGCGTATTAATCTATTACCACGTAACCATCCATAAGAATAGTGCGGAGATCCAGCTCGCTTGTACACAAGTTAAACACTGGATGGTTACTTGCTAATGTTAACGCTCTGCATAAACCATGATGCACCTATTTTCAAATAAGTCAGCGTAGGATTAGCAATAGGTTCAAAAACGTTTTATTATGTTCATATTTGTAATTATATAACAAGCATTATAGTGAAGCCGTCCACCATGACTTCAAACACATAACGGCTGAAATTGTATCTGGCTTTAACGATCCACGCTTGGGTGATACTAGGTTTCCTCCTTTAGAAAACGTTCGTTCTGATGGCACGGATGACCCTTGGATTGACAAATAGTCCCTCGCCATTGTGGCAACATTGGGATACTTTGTTTCATTAATCTATGGGACAAATTGGATTGGAATTTGGTTTTGTTTGTGATGAGAGATCTCAGTTTCTATTGCCATCTGACATTTAATACTCAACAGGAAATAATCGAACCTTCCTATGCCACTTACCCTCCACCATTCAAGAATATCCGAATTTGGTGACGCTAGTTCGTCCTTTAAATATAGTAGGAGTTCTGAACCTTTGGTACATTTCCTGGCTCGCTTAGGATATACCGACAGCATTGCATTAGTTAGGTCTGAACTACATTTGTCCGAAGCATAAGCTGGGTATTCTGCCGGACCACTATTTGCGTCATAAAACTTGTTGAACGTGTTTAAAACGGCAGATTTAATATTCTTCACAGATGTTTTATCATAATGATCTTTGAAGAAATCCAGTTTGAGGGTTGGATCTACAACTGACGATAGAAGGAATAACATCAACAGTTACCGTGGGCCATAGAATAGAGCATTGAAGGTAACGTACTTTTACTCGAAGTGCCGTCTCACCCAACAGAGAAAGCGTGTGGTTACATTGATAAAAATAAAGTTATTTCTATGAATATAATGACATGCTTTCTTTGTGGGACGAGATCGTATTGCGAGTAAAACTACGTTTCCTATTTCGTCTTTATTACCTATTGCTATCCACTGAGCCTCCACGTTAGATTGTTCGGAATATTCCTCCAGCTTATTTCGGGCAAGGCAGCAAGCTTCTTTTAGTGGTCCATCAGTTTTGCTTATTGTATCCTTTAACCTGTCCTGCAGCCAATGGTAAACAGGCATAACAATTGAGATGGTAGGGTACTTGGAAACCGATACTCGTCTTGTTGCCAGTTCAAAGTCCTTGGATATATTTTACAAACATAAGACGATTTTAAAACGTATGTTATTCAATGAGCGTTAACTTGCCTTCAAGACGTCAACAAACTCTTCGATTTGAGTCCATTCTGCATCAGAAACATTATATTTAAGGAGGTCCTTTTCACTTCTCATGAGCGATTGTAATGACTACATATAAATGCATTACAAAACAACCACATAAGTACATTCCGAAATATGCATAACATTACCGGTTTCAAAGTCAGTGCCCTTTTGAGCATGTCGTATGTGGAATTCCAGCGATGTGTGACATCTAATACAAGTGATAAGTCCTTGATTCCAAATGACTTGTTTAAGTGGTGCAGTTTCTCTTCCTTCAAGATGGATAATCGAATGTGGACTATGGCAACTCTCATCTGACATGTCGGAAAAATGGGCAATATATATTGTAAGAGAACCGCTTCCTGGCACTTTACTTTTTGTTACAAATGGCTTGAACGCAACCAAGTACTACGGCCTACTGACACCGAACCACGATAAGGACCACGACCTACTGACATCGAACCACGATAAGGACCACGACCTACTGACACCGAACCACGATAAGGACCACGACCTACTGACACCGAACCACGATAAGGACCACGACCTACTGACACCGAACCACGATAAGGACCACGACCTACTCACACCGAACCACGATAAGGACCACGACCTACTGACACCGAACCACGATAAGGACCACGACCTACTGACACCGAACCACGATAAGGACCACGACCTACTGACACCGAACCACGATAAGGACCACGACCTACTGACACCGAACCACGATAAGGACCACGACCTACTGACCTCCTCCGTTTGGTGCTTCGGGTTGGATTTCAACGTGTCCAGAATAACTTTCACGGCTAAATTCAACACATGAGCAAAACAACGAAGCCTATGTTGCATAGAGTATCGATATCCAAGAAGGGCACTTCTTTCGGCGAGCTCCTTGGAGAAGGTTTGATTGTTGGACGCATTATCCATAGTAATAGCAAATATCTGAAATGGTGGTACTTGTTCTTTTAACTTGAGTCCTTATATAACAATTAACTGGTTTACTTGATTATATAACAATTAACTGGTTTACTTGATTAATGTTTCGCTCCTTCATAAGCTCTAGGAAAACATTGCATATTTCTACACCCGTATGTCTTCCAGGAAAGTGAATAAAGCCTAGCAAAATCGATCTTACGCCCCATGTTTTGTCAATCCAATGGGCAGTAACACCCATAAAGGGTATGCGGTTAGTTGATGTCCAAATGTCTAGGGTATAAGCTATCTGACCATCTATGTTCTTTGAAATACGAAAGTGGACGTCAATGCCCATTTGCATATTAACAGTAGCTACGTTTAAAATGTATACCTCACAAATTGCGTTAATTTTTGGTATTTCCTCCGCATATGCCTTCATTACGTAGCTCTTAATAGTTTTACCCGACAAAATTATACTATTGGATACAACAGAACTCTTTGGGTCAATGGCGTTTACAAAATCTCTAAAACTTGATGTTTCAACTTCGTCAAATGGTATGTCATTTAAAACGATCCATCGCAACAGTTTCTGTTTTGCATTTTCAATGGCGGTCAAGTACATCTAATAGAAGATATTAATTACACACTAACTGGGGAATATTAATACATATGCAGGTTGAACTATTGCACGACCAATGCTAGTTTTCATCACCAAAATCGGTAGCCATGACCTTCAAACAATAAACTAATGTCACCAAACCGGCCGTAACCATGATAACTAATTCGAACTACGTGAACATTCTGATATGGGTTAAAGGCCGAGTTCCAATGAAATGGGTTCTGGCGAACTGAAGAGCAAGCATCAAGACTGGCAATGGGGATTGAGGCGAACGTCCCGAGCGGCAAGGTCCTTAACTTGAGGCGTTATTACTAACTGAAAGAGGGTTCTTGCAAAATGAAGATCAGTAATTGTATTAACGAAGATATATTGTATTTTCGATCTCCAATTGGCAAACGTCCTCCTTTCACGCCTTTCAGTTAGTAAGAACCCCCTCAAGTGTTTGTCATTAAGGGCCTTCCAAATTCAGCAAGGTCGCCCCATTGTTAGTCTCGATGCTTGGTTTTCAGTTTGTAAGAAACCTTTTTGTTCCAGACCATCATAACATTAAACATGGGCACACAATAGCAATGAGGTGAACCAAGATTACCACTTACAGTTGACTTTAGGTACTCTTCGATCTTTTCGGGATGTTTCTTTTCTAAGTGATATTTCAAGTTACCAGTAGCTATAATGGAATTCTTCCCTTCCGAATAAGAAACACTAAACACGTAATTAATATTTATTGGAGAACCTTCATGTAGGTTACAGTAAGGACAGAATAATATTGTCGACTATTCCCTTTAATGTTTGGCGTGTTCGGGTTTAGTTAGAATGACACCGACTTAAATAACCAAAGAAATCAATACTTACTTCTCACAATATTTGCATTTGGCAACGCGTTTTGTTTTACCATCTGATGTTTCGAGAAGAATATTAAAATGCTGCCACACGTCACTGCGGGTACGAGGATTCTGGCGTGATGCATTAGCAGAGCTTGGAGTTTCTAACTGTGGTATATGAGGCTCTAAGGTAGAAGCTTCGGTCATGATCAAGTGCGGCGAAAGCGACGTAAAACTATGTATTTAATCGTTCCGTTGTATTACGGAATGAAAATTCCCATGAATAATTACAATTTAAATACTTCTTTACTATTTTTTAACGTTGGATTGAAAATAGGTTCTAGTCGCGCACACCCCAGGTTAGTAGGCGTATAATTATGAATATGTCTTCACGATTCTAACAATACTATCTATAGAGACCTAAAAAACAATTCTTTATAAAAAAGAAGTTAACGATTTATGAACAACATATTATATTTTAATGAGCGTGTTTATTTGTTTAGTGATATAAATTGTCGAGCCCTGGGATATCACAACTCGTAAAGTATATCCAATGTTATTGTTTATCAAGATCAGGCGAATGCACATGTACCGCTATTTCAATGTTTGTAGATAATTGTTTATAAACAATTTGTAGGCGAGTATAAACGCATTTACACGTTCCTATCTGTTGTTGTATATATAAATATGCCACAAATCAATATAGCAATAGCAAATATTATAGAAAGTCCGACCCCTAGGCCGAACTCTAATTGTTACGTTACGTTTGGTCATAGCTTACATGAAGGGAACGATTTCAATATTGCGGTGTAATCATGAAGTCTTATCTGATTTTTGGTTACACCACCCTATCGCTGGAGGCTCCTAGCAGCCCACAAACTAAATGATATTTTTATTTATTATTTGTAGACGATAATCTTGTTTTTCATGAATTAAAGTTAAGTAATTAAGATAAACAAAGGCTGTAGTTTTTCGCATTTAATTATGACACCCACAATTGCAACACGAATCATGTAAAGCTAGTTCAAGAAAGAAGAGATGTGAAATTGCCGTAATTTTTAACAAGTCACGAAAAAACATTTATGTATCACCTAGGTGTGGTTGGAAGTGGGAGGGCGTGTTAGTTTCGTATGAGCTTATTTAGTACAGTATTCGTGTTTTTTAACTCGTTTAGGTAATATTCTGTTGGGGTACATTAAAGTTTCACCACACATAGCTGAATAGGTCTTTTAGTCTACCCAACATACACAGCAACCCAGCCTTCACACATAGTGCCCTTTCCGCCTTAAAATGAATCTCTCACACAAGCGAACTTGCCCGCATTCCCTATCCCCCACCCCGCGTTAACCCCAGAAACCGTAGTAAAGAGAAAATATTTTAATTTGAAACGCTTTCAACGAATAGGCTTCGCTACAGCTGTCCATCAAATTGGAAGGTTGCCGCAATATAACATGGTGATTTCGTTGACGATAAAAATGTTGTTTATTTCCCAATACTCCCAAGAGCCGCAAGAGGACCTTTTCTTAACTAATTAGTTTTACGTCCGTCCGAAGTCAGATAAACTGCTGCAAACGGAAACAAAAGCCCTAATGTACTTTTTTATCGAAATTCTTTTTTTAATCGGTATCTAGCCACACTCGTTCCTGGCGTACCCCGGCCACAAACACACACACCCACAGATTATCAGCGCAAAGCAAGGTCCGGTTACATAACCACACCTAGCAAAATGACCTGTAAGTTAGCGATTAAAATTATGGAATAACAAAAATTACCGTAATTTATGGTATTTTATATTATAACAGGCTTATTAACGTGGTAATATACCAATAAATTACCATTGTAAAATTACGGTAATTTACGTGGTATTTGGTAAATTGCCGGTAATTTACGGACTCACATCTCTATACTTACACCAATGGAAATAGTTTTTAAATCGTCGAAGGCTCCGACTGGAGCAGCGTTGAACGTCAGATTTTTGACAGACAGTAATCTTTGATGGTCGTACATGAATGGCACTGTGAATGTTGACAACTTAAGGTCTCGCATTGCATATTCGTAACTCATTGGCAATGCTGTCAGATCCTCTTTCTGGAAATGCGTATGAGAAAAACTTTGTAGTTGGCCCATAAGGGGAGCATGAAGGGTTGAAACAAGTTGAGCTCATTCGCTTTAAAATTAAACAGTGAAATGAAAAAATTTAATGAAAATTAACACCTTGCTTTTAAACGATTTTCATGTTGCCTGAAATGTATTCTCGACCATTTTTACTCTGAATTTCCAAGAAAAGCTCGACCATCCATTTTAAATAGGCCTTGGCAAGAAAACTAGAGAGCTCTTAGGTTGAGAAGCTTTAACCTACCAGAGTTTTGGCGCAGAAAGTTTCGTCAGTGGAACACGATCTAACACGCTACTACGTCACTTTTGTTATGTATTTTATTTTTTAAACTTTGCGGGTCAAATTGTTTTGTATTACTCATCGCTAGGGGTCGCTAACGAACTAGTCAAAGCAGGCTAGAATAAACCTTAGAACCAATATGGCACCCGAACATCGTGGTTGTTGTTTCTAATTCTTAATTAACACTCAACAGAGCCAGCCATTATAATTAGTTAAGAGTCAAAGAAACCTAACAAGTATAAAACAAGATGACCCAGTCATATAACTTTTTACCGGCCTCTAGTGACAAGAATTAGTATTACTATATTCATTATAAGATGACCCCAGCTAATTTAGAATTTCGGGTTTTTTTCATTGTTTATAAAATAGCATTCCTATTATGAATAAAATCAATCTAGTAATAAACTACAGTAACTTACTCATTAGGTTCATTTTAAACTTTACCTACAGAACTTTATCTTAATTAAATTACAGAATAATATTTATTAAACTAGGGTTGGTACTGGTAAATGTGAACGATTCTGTTTTTTCTTTAAAATTTTGTAGCTAATTTTTGGGCGGCTTAAATTCCATTTAAAAGGGTTCTATTTGTAGATTGAATATCGAGGATTACGGTAAAAATGGTATGAACATCGTAGGAATAAGTGGATGAAAGAAACGAACCTATATACACACCAACTCGGACTAATCAACTTAAGTTGATGCTAATTTTAGGTGTTGCTTAATACAATACCATCGGGGAATAAGCTTTAGCAAGAGTTAAAATAATTCCACGATAACAAACCTTTAATCGTTAGATAGATCACGTTTTTCACTATAAAATTGATTTTAATATCTGTGGTTTCGATTCAGAATTCGATTTTATAAATAGAGTTGGAAAAAACCAAGTAAAAATTGCAAATGTTACAAGGTTAATTAGAATCCTTTTTTAAGCTATTTTACTAAAAAATAAAAAGTAAAACTGGTGTAAGGAATCTACGTTCGGATAATATTAACTTTAAAATACATCATTGACCCAAAAAAGACTCAAATTTCGCGCCATTAGTAAATTTATCAATTTAGCGGTAAGAGGGCGGTAGCTACCACTACTTATTGGGCGGGAAAGCGAGAAAACGAGACAGCTGTTATTCGAGGTATCGAAATAAATAGGACTTGTCAACAAATTATTGAACCTTTGGACTCGGGTATTGTTTTAACTATATTATCCTATTATCCTATTATCACATCTGCGTAAACTTTAATCTAGGTGCATGAATTTAGGCCCTACGTAATGGTAGCTCCTTCAGCACGGAATTTTCAGAACCAAATTCCCTGACTTTTCCAGGTTTTCCCTGACCTTTTTCTCAGATTTTCCCTGACCTTTTTCTCAGATTTTCCCTGACCTTTTAGGCCGAAAGTGTAAATGTTTACAGCACGTTTTAAGTGCTTATAATTAAATAAACTCTCTACATTAAGTTTTCCCATGTATTTTTGCACCAAAACAAATAAAAAACATTTTAACTATAAATAACAGTCTAAGAGAGCATTTACTTTACAAAAACAATTCTAGACATTTTTAAGGATTAATCTAGAGTTTTCTGTGTTGAGAGAGCATGAGGAGAAACTTTCATTACTCTTTCAAAAAAGACTTATTCCCAGAAGTTTTACCCACTAAAATCAAACTCCCTGACTTTGCTGAAACTTTTAAAATTCCTTGACTTTTCCCTGACCTTTTCGGCCCATTTTAAAATTCCCTGACTTTTCCAGATTTTCCAGGATTTCCAGGTACTGTGGCAACCCTGTCCTTTCCTAGGGCCTTTTTTATTCCTCCCATTTGATTATCATTGTTGTTCACATTTGGGTCCAGAGTTCAGTCACTACCTCCTTCAGTATTTGGTATAGTCCCATTGGACCGAATCCCATTGGACTGAAACCGCTTTTTGGATTTTTATGGAGAATATATTTAAATTTCCAGCCCAATGGCGGGTTTCTGCTGAATGGGAATTTATTTGAAAGAATTAGTTAATTAAATGTCTGAGAAGATTTCGAATCAATGCAGCATCATGGTAGAATATCAGGCTTTTAATTCAGAGGCTCGGGTTCAAACCCAGAGAAGGAAATTGTAAGTTTGGTTAGGTTAGGTTAGGATAGGTTGTTATCCTATTAATTAGCTGCCACCTTTTCCTAAAGATTCTCCTACTAATTAGCTGCCACCTTTTCCAAAATATTCTCCTAATAGTTAGCTGCAACCTTTTCCAAAATATTCTCCTAATAATTAGCTGCCACCTTTTCCAAAACAATGGTTCCAATAATTCGTAGCCACCTTTTCCAAAATATTCTCCTATTAATAAGTTGTCACCTTTTCCAAAATATTCTCCTATTAATAAGTTGCCACCTTTTCCAAAATATTCTCCTAATAGTTAGCTGCCACCTTTTCCAAAACAATGCAATTCTCTCCATTATCAATCACTCTTAAAATTAAATTATACATTTCAAACATATATATATATATATATACTTCGAAAACTGTAGGGTAAAAAAAAATTCCTTAAAAAAGTGAAAACGTTTGCTTTTTAAATTTTGATATATATTTTCCCAAAACCGCACATTTGGGCTGTTTTCGGTTGAATGGGAAACGCGTTCGGTCGAATGGGACACAAGGCAGTATTTAGGGTCAGGGTGTTTACATTTACCAGCGATTGTTCACATTTGGGGTCCTCTAGGGGATTGGGAAATAGGATATTGTGCAAAATTTAAGAGAGTTAAAAAGCTTAAAACAGCGAATTGTGTATAAAGAATCATATTTCATATCCTGAAAGTTTCTGGTGTCTAAC
This sequence comes from Phalangium opilio, assembly GCA_019434445.1. Taxonomy (NCBI): domain Eukaryota; kingdom Metazoa; phylum Arthropoda; class Arachnida; order Opiliones; family Phalangiidae; genus Phalangium; species Phalangium opilio. The sequence goes on along the minus strand of JAEQBA010002355.1, from coordinate 202,637 downwards.
GTTAGCTCCACGGAAGTTATTCAAAGATTTGCAAAAAGTGTTCACAATTACCAGTACCAACCCTATAGTAACTTCCTCAATCGGTTAGTTTTAAACTTAACTAAACTACATCATTATTTGTAACGATATCATAAACTATAGTATAATATTAAATTAAAGTATAATATTAATTAAATTAAAGTATAATCTTAATTAAATTAAAGTATAATCTTAATTAAATTAAAGTATAATCTTAATTAAATTAAAGTATAATCTTAATTAAATTAAACTATAATATATATTGAACTATTGTAACTTCCTCAATCGGTTAATTTTAATTAAATTAAAGTATAATATTTATTAATTTAAAGTATAATATTTATTAAATTAAAGTATAATATTTATTAAATTAAAGTATAATATTTATTAAATTAAAGTATAATATTTATTAAATTAAAGTATAATATTTATTAAATTAAAGTATAATATTTATTAAATTAAAGTATAATATTTATTAAATTAAAGTATAATATTTATTAAATTAAAGTATAATATTTATTAAATTAAAGTATAATATTTTTTAAAGTAAAGTATAATATTAATTAATCTACAGTAAATTCTTCAATTAACTTACTTGAACATCATTATTTATAATTATCATTAATCTCACTCGTGAATATATATTTATTTTAATCTTAATTAAATTACAGAATTATATATATTGAACTATTGTAACTTCCTCAATCGGTTATTAAACTTAATTAAACTACATCATTATTTATAAAGATATCATTAATCTCACTTGTGAACGTGGACTGCTCGCTTAAGCAGACGAGTTTTCAAGAAACGATATCATTGGTTAACTCAAGGTGAACTTTGCCTGCTAATTCGTTTCTCTCTACATTCAAGACTGATAAGGTTTTAGGAAAAGAACTCTTAGCTTCAGACGTGACTTTGAGGCCGACTTAACGTCATATTAACGTGGCAGTGGGCGATTATTTAATTCCTCTCTCTTAGCGCGAAACGCGGCTAGACTCGAGATGGATTTGTCTCTTACAGCTCCTATCTTATAAAAGCAATGGACTCTATAAGAATTCGGTGGCGCAGGCGTAGCGTGCCGGTTTTCCGAACCGTAGCGTTAACTTTGGTACGTTCAAGTCCCCTCAGGGACTTGGAAAGTTACGAAATAAAATAATATAAAGTTTAGCTACGCTAGGTCCATCTGTTCGCGTTTTATAGCATTATTTATGAATTATGAATAAATCTGAGTAAATTAACGCGAAAATGGGCGGGGATAGGCCGGGTTTAGACTCCCGACCAGCCGTAACATAGGCTAAAATGGGAAAAAAAGGGGGTAATATACTGGGAAAGGCACTAAAAAAAGGGGTAAATGGGGATAAAAGAGGGGAAAAAGTGGGGGTGAAAGGGGTAAAAGTGGGGGTAGTAAATCTTCGTTATAAATGCATTACTTTTTAACGACATCTATGACGATAAAAAGTAAAAAGGTAAAAACACTCGAACACCGTCGCTCGGTCGAATTTTTCAGAGCAAAAAAGATCAATTCTCTGGCAGTTTTTGGGGCCAGTGTTTTGGGGCGTGTGTTGCTCTCGTGATCCCAGTGACGGACGAAACCTCGCCCAGAGTGCACTTAGAGTGCTCTAGTGCAGTCGGTGGACCTCGCTTTTAAGTTCTCTCTTCAACCGTTCAAGCTCTTTTTATAGCTTAATCGATCAGCGAATTGAGAATATAATTTTTCAATTCACGCGTAAGATCAATATTTGAGCCCTAAGTTTTTTAGTCAAGGCGTTGCTTGTTGCAATCTCGACATCAATAGCGCGCTCTGGTTACATTTTATCGTAGCGAGATTTTCCAGAAGTTAAAGACAGACTGCGCAGAACGAGTTGCGCATATTTTCAAATTTTCTTCTCTTGTGTGGAATAGATCTGCTTGGAAACTTGAATGGTATGTACACAATGAAACCGAGAGTGGGGCATTTATTTCAAACTTAGGGCTAAAATGTTTTATTTATAGTGACAAACCTTCACGGCACCTTCATTACCATCATTCACGTGTATGTACCTTAAAATATAAGCTCAATTAGGAAAGCGTCTTTTACAAAAACCAAGAGCAAAACCAAGCGGGAGTGCCAAACTATGAACCTTAAACAAAATTAATAGGAATTTAAGATTCCTAACGGTGGTTTAAGAAGTGTAGGGACAAGATTAAATTTGTTTTTGCTTAGACGCGTAATCAAGGGAATTTTTAACAGCTGAGAATTGTAGTCCTCCTAAATTTGCTCTTGGGTAGGGGTTACCTAGCATACTTTACCGGAGACGTTTATTATTTTCAAAAACGTAATAAATCATTCTGTGGATAGAGTATTTAGGTAAATCCCAAAGCGGCTTGAAAATTAAAATTTATTACGCAATTAAATTTTATTTTACAAATTTAAATTTCATTCAAATAAAAGTATTAAATTTAATATGTTTATCATAAAGTTCACAACTATAGTCTGGAACACGGGATCTCAATGCGCGATTTCTTCAAACTCAAAAAACTTCGATGCACTATTTCGACCGAGGGGTCGCTGTCATTCGTGAATTCCCGTACGCTACCCGTGGAACCAAACTTGAGAAATCCGAAATCAAGGCTGATTTCAAAATCAAATAAAAAATCCGAAATCAGCAACTAAATCACAAAATCAGTACGCTACCCGTGAAACCAAACTTGAGAAATCCGAAATCAAGGCTCATTTCGAAATGAAATAAAAAATCCGAAATGAGCAACTAAATCACAAAATAAGCGAAGAAATCACGAAATCAGAAGCGAAATCATAAAATCAGTGAAGAAATCGCGAAATAAGTTATAAAATTCACGAAATCCAAAATCAAAAGAAATCACAAAACCCGAGGAAATCACGGGAATAACTTCCAAATCCAACGAAATCAAGATGTCTCAAAATCCGTCAAAATCAAGGGAAAAAAATCGAAAATTCCGACGATATCACGGGAAAAATCGCAAAATCCGACAAAATCCATTGGATTTTATCAAATTTTGAAATCCGTCGAAATCAAACGAAATCCGAAGAAATCAAATTGGATTTCGAAATCCCGTACACTTTTCAAAAACGTCCGACCCCTCGATTTCGACAATCTTACATTGTCAAAATAACGTCACAACGAACATTAAACAACAACTAAAACCTTTCAGATATTGATAACTAACCTTTTCAAAGCCACTAAATACGCTTACGTTATAGACGTCTTCTTTCATGTTAAACAAATTCAAGCCGCTTGTCCAACAGCAGATTTATGCTCCGATTTATAGACACAAAATGATCGAATCCATAGCGTGTCCTCACCACTAGTAGTCAGAAAGAGTTTTACCGCCGGAATTGACCGAAGAGTCCAATTAAAACTGCTCATTTTGCTGTTATCATTATCCTTAATAGTGTTTCGACACCAGTTAGATAAAACGTTCATTTCTTATCACCAAAAAACAGACTTGAATTGACCAAACGAGGAGCTCATCACTCTCAGATTCCTGGTCCACCTAAGTAGGATTGCGCGTTATATTTCTAGCGCTGTCAAGAGTAGGGTTTAAAAGAATAGGCGTAATCATTTTTGTAAAAAAAAACAAGAGCGCAGACTTGTTCACTGATAACGCTCAGTTGCTGGCCCCTCGACGGCAAGTTGGAATAACTACTTTTTTGAAATGATGGCATATACGAGAAGCAATCACGGAGTGTTATTAAAGTCATTTAAAGTCCACTTAATTTTGCACGCACTTTTGCGATATCAAAACCGTAAAATGTTTCATTTCCAAGGGCCTATTTTCAATCAAGATTTTCTTGCGTCGTCAAATGTAATGTTCAGTCGAAAGCGGAAACGCAAATCCTAGATGGTTTTCGAACAAGTTTCAAATTCAACTTTTCGTCTTCACAGGCTTTAAACTTTCGAGAGTTTGATATTTGTTTCTCATTTTCTTAAAATTTTAGCACCGCTCAAAGTAAGAGCAATTGTGTTAATACACCTTCTACAGTCAATTTTATTCATTAGATGCTTGTTTGAAAACGGCCCGATCTGCGGCTATTCTAGTTTGGATATTTTATTAGGAAGCCCGACAAAAGTTCGAATAATAAAAAAAGAAAGCCAAATTCTTGGAAAACGTTGATTGAAAATGGCCCTTAATTTAAAGTCAGGAATTATATCTCTTTTTACAGGCGAATAGTTGCAACAATGGCTTCGGTAATGATTGTTCAATATTATAAAAATAGCGATCATACTGGTAATTAAGGTTTCGATTGATTTAAACCTTAAAGCATAGCGCGGCTCCTGTGGACCCCTACAAGGGGACTTTCCCCCTGAGGTCCGGGTTTGGCTTGGCAAAGGCTAGTGAGCGGGATTTATACATGCACGTATAAATCCCGCCCACAAATGCCTCTAGCTTCGCCAAGCCAAAACTGGAGTTCGTAAGGAAAGTCAACTTGTAGGGTATCCACAGGAGCCGCGCTATGCTTTAAGCAAATAATGTTACCAAGGCTTAACAGATAAACTGAACATTTCACCAATAGTGGTCCATCTATTGTCTTTCTTATTTTGGTTTTTGTAATAAAAATATATGAACACCAATGGTTTTTACCTTAACATAGAATTTGAATTTAAATAGGCCTAATGCAAATTTAAAATGTTATTAAATGAAAGAATCTATACAGTTCTGTTTGTCATTATTTCCCTTGAAGAGTTATCGTCAACATTTAGTCAGCGAGGCTTCATCATTAAGGTGTAAAATTTACCTGAATAGCTTAATAATATGTCCCAGCTCTCACAATAATAATAATGTCGTAATTGATTGATCTACCAGTAAGATTAATAATTAGTTTTTTTTATAATTTATTTGAACCTACCACAAGTATTCGTAATGTATGGCTTTTATCCCAAATAACCGAAGTTGATGATGCATATAACATCAACATAACGCTATTTTGAACGAGGTTTAGCGAAATTGCAAGTAACTGGTGATTTTTATTTTTGAAAGTAATTTTAGTAATGTTTAAAGACATTTTCTTACGAAAATAGTAAAAAATCCGACCTAATTAGCCTCCAGTTTAATTCCTAATCCAAAATTTTGGTTTTAACCGAGAGCTCAAAGGCCATGTTTTTATTGCTTTATCTCCCTCTAACGGTTTGAGTCACGACAAAAACGGCGTAAGTCCACCATAAAAATTAGGGATAAATTGCGTCTCTCTAACAGTGTTAAAACGCGGTAACTCCAATACTCAAAACAACCTAAGTCGAAGTATGTGTTTATACGGAGCCTCCGAAATGAACTAGGCCCATGCATGTCATATTTTATGTGGGGAAATATCCAGTTTGTTAACGAAAATATTTTCACCATATATATGTGTACGAGATGGCGCTTAATTTACCGTTGTGACAGGGGTCTTCCTTAAATTATCGTTGACATTTAAGGTGTCAGTCATAAAAGTTTTATGATAGAGAAAAGTTTCATCCTAAAATTAACGTAAATGTTTTTGGGGCTATTCACTTTTTATTGAATCTTTCGGCTAGATTGTATTTATGACAACAAAATAAATTATTTTAATTAAAATAATTCAGTTAGAGTAATAGAAACGTATACTTACAATCTGCGACCTTGGCCCAAATACTTAAGCAATCAACAGGGTCACGGGATTGAACTTTGTTTATTTTACGGTAATATAAGCGCCCCATGCGTAAAACTACGGAGAACTAAATTGGTTAAAAAATATTCTCGCTTCGCGACACGCATGTGCCTAGTTCATTTCGGAAGCTCCGGTTTATACAAAAACGGACTTAAGTAAGAAGAACGTTCAACGTAGCAAAGTCCCTACCCATCCTTGGCTACTTTGTATGTTTTGATGGGAGCTGCTTATAATTTCAAAACTTGCGTTTGCCATCGATCGGCCTTATTCTCTTATATTTGCTTTTTTACCACTGGCGCAATTTAAAAAAAAAAGTTTAGCCACGAAAATTGAGATATCAGTGACGTTTACGATCACTAGAAGTCGCTATGTACAGTCCCGGACACACGTTTTTGGACAGAAACTTTTGTCCGGGACTGTACATAGTTTGTGGGTGAAGTCAAAATATAAGCAGACGAAGTTTCTCAATAAAGTATGTGAGGATGGTACTAGAGGCTAAAGCTATGATCCGACGTTCTTAATACATAAAGCCGTTTTTGGTTTATAATAATAAAAATCAATACTTAACCTTAATTTATCTTAATGAAACTAAGAAAAGGCACATCCATGGTCTGTTATCTTTCATCTAAGATTGTTCCCAAACGTAAGGCATGAACAGTTTTCTTTATACGCCTTCCTGGAGAAGGTCACTTTTCAAAACAATCCAATGCTATCTCAATGAAAGAATAGAGTATTTTTCACCAAGTGTCGGATTGCTTTTATGGATTCTAAAACCACCCTTAATAACTTTATTCGTTATAGAATTAACTATTAGATGGATTTCTTTGAAATTTTAACCAAAAAATAAGGGCCCGAATGTTAGTTCACAGGAAAAATTTGCAAGGATGGTTCAGTAAGTACGTACATCACACTTGAGGAGTCCATCAAAAGAGAAGATATCGGGGAAATTATCCAAAATAATTTGAGGATGGCCAATGGGAATTTTTCCCGTTTTGTTGACGTAGGGGTATAGGCTGTTGAAATCAACGTAGTGCATTTTTTCTGTACCCGTCGTTTAATGGTACAGCTTGTTAGCACTACAACGACCTCCAAAGAAAGCATCTCGTGGGTTCAATCTTTTAGACGTCTTAATACGAATATCGCTACGTTTTAAAAAGTCGTTTATTTCAGTGTTGTTTGCTTTATCTTGTTGCCACTCGCACTCCCATTTGACGTTTACTTTGTAGTGGAGGGCTTCTAGTTTACAGATTTTCTTCTCGGTTTTTGTAAACCTTGTATTTAGAGTCTGTGTGGGGTCGCCGTGTAAGATCATGTTTCTGTTTACTTGGAAGTCAATTTTACAACCATGTTAGTAGCATCCCATGTATTCGAACACTTCTTTGTTTATCGCACAATAGCCATCTACATTTAGGGTTTGGATTTTAACCTCCTTACCTTTAAAAGAAGATTAAATCGGAATATTTCTCTTGTGTGAAGTCCATTGAAACCACTCAATAGGGCCGAAAGATTGATTTTCGCCAAGTCTGTAATAGGTTGGTGGAATGATACTAATAGTGTTTCATTTGAGATAATTTTTTCGGTAGACATATGAACAAACTCCTGGGAGGGTAACTGAGCCGCAATTAAAGGGATCTACGCTAGTAACTTTAAGTAGGAGAGATTGAAAAGTTAAACATCCTAAGAATAAGAGCAGATTATCGTTTTCGCAATAATAGTAAAGCTCATTTAAAAAATTAAAGCCTTTACCCTTACTGACTTCTGAAGTGTGCTATTTCATGAAGGTGTCAAAGTTTTTTCTGGAAAAGTACTGACAACCGTAAGCTTCTGTTGGTGGTAGAGTGTTCTTTAATATGTAGTTTGTCTCCTCTTTTCTATCAATATCGAACTCGTGATCCACTACGTTGAATAGGAAATGAGGGAAGTATCCTTTAGCGGCATTAGTGAGACCGAAAGTAGCGGGAAACTTATATAAAGCAATTGGGATACGAGTCAAGGAACAATAGATTAAAGAGTTTCATTTCTAAAATCCGAGTTCCGTTAATTTTCAATGATTCTGGTACAAATTATCTCTAATTAATAACTGATTGTCATAGTTACGGCCAAAATGTGATACTACGTTAACCTTCATCACGTTGAATAAGCTAAGTAATCTAGGAAAGGCGCTATGGGTTTGCCCCCCGTGAAACGTTGTTTACGAGGCCCAAATTGATTACACTTGATGCAATTAAAATCGAGTGACGTTTCTTCAATGCAGTCTTCGCAGGCAGAGATACTAACGCATAAGATTGCTTGATGCTCGTACTTATCCAACTTTTCCAGACATATTTCCGTTTGGATACATTCAACGTCAACGAAAATGTACATTAATTCGGGTAAAGTAAGACGTGGTTTTTTCGATGGGATAAAACTGAGGGTTTTATCCTTGATCACTTGAATGAAACACAAGTGATCACTAGGCTGATGTTTTCCACATACATGACAGAACATTTCCCCACAGGTGTGTCTAGTTGTACGTTTTAAGAAATCGATTGTTTTAAAACAGTTTTACAAGGATAGAGCCGTTCACAAAGGGATTTTTTGCTACCAGCTGGATTCAAATGACTGTTATAACAAGCGTCACCCCAGAATTTGCGAAGACAGGAGCCGCATGTTTTCTCACGTCCATGACAAACAGTCGGTCGTAAACATTTAAAGCAAAAGTCATTGCATTTATGTGATTGAATCTGCCAGTAGGGGGTAAGACACTTTTCGCAAAAGTGATCATGACTAAACAAGGGCTTTAAATTTGTAATGAACTTATAATGACTATTCTCGTTAAGAAGAAAGAGACGTGGTCGGGTATCTGGATGGTCGTTTTCGCCTAAAATTAGAATGGGGACTCTATTTTCAAATTTATATACAAAGATGGAGTAAGCCGATAAGTAAACCTAAATTTCTGGAACGAAGCGGGGGTGACACCAGCCTTACAACAAAGATCTAAAGTCGCTGTTTTTTGGAGTGTACCCCGGGGACATATTCGTGATATAGTTACGTAACGGGCTTTCAACTCTTTGTTGTTCTTGTTGTTCATGTAGACACGGTGAGAGATAGAAACACAAAGGGCACGGGCTAAACATAGATTATCAGTGTTTGTAATTCGTAGAATCCCGCGTCGATCCTTTGAGAAAATACTGAAAGGTTTAAGTTGACGACGGTTAGACCGGCCGTATCCTTCAGGAATTCTCACTATATGGAATATTATTTTTACAGGGCATTGAAAAAAATGTTCAAATTCATCATCGTAAAGTAATTCGGCTAGTTGGTCAAAGAGGGTAGAAGGGTCGACTTGGTCTAGTCTTTTAAATGATAATTCTACTTAAGATCTGCAATTTATACCTAAGCTTCTCACTGTTATTTGTACGTAGTCTGTTGCTCTGTACTCGTTTAATACATGATCCGTAATAGTACATATACTATCGACGGGGTCGTCATTGATGTTTAAAACTAATTCTCTACCATACATATTAAATTGTTCATAGAATTTCTCGCTTTGTTCTAAAATCTCGCAATATGGATGTCTTAAATAGGTGAAGGAGGGTGGCCCCCACCCCACTGATCGTTCACATTGGCTTCTTCTGAATCTACAAGAGACTCTTCTTCGCTGGGTTGGTAGTCGGAGAAGTTTAGAGACAGATACTCAAAGGGGTCGTGGTCCTTTTGTTGACATTTCTGGTCGAAAAACGCCGCCATCTCTATATCGTATCGGGGGTTGTTGAAATCGGCGATCAAGGTTTCTTCACGGATAGTGGGTAGTAATTCATACCGGCGTCTTTCTATGCGCTCGGCGTAAGAAATATTTAGGGGCCTAGGAATTAAGTTACTTAGGTAGTCCAATTCGTCTATTGTATGGCAGTCTTCCGGTGTTCTAGGGACAGTTTTCATGTACGCGATAACATCCAGAAAAGTTTGAATTATATTTAAACCTCCGTTTGCAATAAAGCTGGGTAAAGTTGAGGGTACATAAACAGGGTCGATATGTAAATAGGAACATAAGAAAAAATAAAACTTGTATGTTAAAGTTAGTGGCCAAGGCCTATTTACAGGTAGTTCATCCAAATTCCAACGAAGCTATTCAGGATCCATCTTGGTGTTACGAGGTCTAAAGTTCGAATATGATATTCTGTTTTTCTCTTGCGTGATTTTATACTAAATTTCTCTAGACTTATTAGCAGGAGGAGGGGTGGAGCGTAACCTAAGATTTTATTGACCGAGAAAGTTAGGTACGTTCACCTTTAGGACGTGTTTAAACACGTCTAATATTGTTTGTCAATCAACAAGCGGTGACATAAGATTGACGTCCGATTGATTTTAAGAGGTGTCAAATAGTTTTATAACAAAAGGACGAATTTACAATAGATTTTATAATTCAACAAAAGGCTTAATTATAAGAAAAGAGTTGATGCTTCTTTCCATTAGTGGGGGTTTTTACGACAATAGCCTTTGGGTTCCGAAGATGCATTGTTAAGAAAATATTTCTTCAATCAAAAATTGACAGGTTAGGAATGTTAGGAGTAATTGATAAATAGGTCCAAGTTTACTATTGTATAATTTATTTACTCGTAAGCTTTTATGGAGGCAAGTACACAAAGGTTGTCAAGATAACGTCAGATCTTGGAGATTAAGTTTAGTTAAATGGTTTATCTCGATTAAGTTTAGTTAAAAGTTTTATCACGATTAAGTTTAGTTAAAAGGTTTATCTCGATTGAGTTTAGTTAAAAGGTTTATCTCGATTAAGTTTAGTTAAAAGGTTTATCTCGATTAAGATTAGTTAAAAGGTTTATCTCGATTAAGTTTAGTTTAAAGGTTTATCTGGATTAAGTTTAGTTTAAAGGTTTATCTCAATTTAGTTTAAATTAAAGGTTTATCTCGTTAAGTTTAAATTAAAGGTTTATTTCGTTAAGTATAGTTTAAAGGTTTATCTCGTTAAGTTTAAATTAAAGGTTTATCTCGTTAAGTTTAAATTAAAGGTTTATCTCGATTAAGTTTATATTAAAGGTTTATCTCGATTAAGTTTAATTTAAAGGTTTATCTTGATAAAGTTTAATTTAAAGGTTTATTATTATTTACTAATCTCTCAAGCTATCATTATCAAAAATATATCACGAACTAAAGAAGATTTCGATTTATATTTTATTCAAACCCGCTAATAGCAAAAGAGGATGAGAGGGAAAGTATGAAAATGGCCATAGAGCCTGTGTTAAAATACGCGGACATAAAAGTTTCGCCAATAACTATTTAGTTTACTGGTGACTGATGGACTTGCAAACTCGCGACTGAAAGTAGTTCAGACATTTATGCTCCTTGGTTTAAACTTCGGGGTTGACGCGAAATCACGCGATTACAAAACAAAATGGAGGCGATTGTAACGTCTGCTGATTTCGCGTCGCAATATGCTAAAGAAACATTGAAAAAACTGTGCCAAACAATTGTAAAGTACAATACTTTATTGAAAAAAGGGCACTTTTGCATTTGTACTGAAAATAATGACGAAAATGTTGAAGTTAAAAATATTCCACAGGTAATGTTAAGCCTTTGTCATTATAAACCAAAGAAGCCTTTTTTATCTTCTATTTCTATTGCCAAGTTGTTAACTTTGTTAAAATGCACGCTTCTTAAAAGCTTATAATATTCACCATTTATCAACAAATTAAATCAATTATTTACAAATAAGATTAAAGTCTTTGATGCTTTGAAATCGTGGCTTCATAATGAAAATAACAAAAATTCTCTATTTTTCCAGGAAAAGACTCACCTGGGGAAATCAGAGGTAACCATTTTACTTTCATTGTTGATCTTGCAAATACCAAATACCCTAATATTGTTCCTAATTTAAAGAAGGTTATAGAAGTATCTAGAAAAGATATTTTCATACCACAATGGGGAATGGACCCGATAAAGGTTCTAATTGATGATAAAGGGGAAGCGTCAGTATGCCTTATTTTTAAAGGTTGTGTAAAAAAATCACAGATCTTTGAATCTGAAAATATCATTGAGAATATTGCACGAATAATCTTTGAACCACTTTTGGATGATAAGTTTACTTGTTGCCCTGGCCTGACGCAGGATGCAATAAACCGTATAAAAGCTTTACCATTTTGTCCCCTAAAACTCACCAAAGTCTTATATCCATCTGAGCATGTTCTATCAGAAGATTGTTTAGTTTGGTTTAAGCCTCCAAACAACGCGCCAATGACTGAACTTGAGACTCAATTTATCGATGCCCCGAATGTAGTTATTGGTCTCGTTATTGCAAATCATTAGCCTACAGAAGAACAGAGAACTTGAAATCTCTTTAAGAAGTGGTTGCGTCTACTAGCAAAGATAAAACATAACCAACGTTGAAACATAAATTGAAATATTTATCACCAAAATTCTTGAGAACCCGCCGCAAAAAGGAGAAACTTAGTAAACATCGATTGTTTCATGTGAATGCTAAACTCCTGGAAAAGTGTGACAAATTAAAGTTGAACCTTTCTGATAAGAAGAGCAAAGAAATGAGTGAGGTTACTAAGGTCATTAACAGGGATTTAAAAGGAGAACTGGAAACATTATTAGCTGAGCTACCTTCCTGCAGTGAAAATGAAGTGGAGATTAAAGCGAGGGACACACATGCGTAAACAATTCACGGAAAATAATAAAAAAATCGTAAACAAAAATTTATTTTTCTATTCCGTTTACGTTTACGTTTCTAGTTCCGAAGCGCACTTGACTACGTAAACGAAAACGTAAACGTCTTTTGCGGTGTCGAAATTTAATTGCAGTGACATCTATACGTCTGTGTCGAAAACAAAAAGGAAAACATTGCAAATGGCGTGTAAAAACAGATTAGCGGCTCTTTGCCATTTATATTCAGGTCAGCTTATGGTATTAATCGCGATATATGCAAAAGTAATAGATAAAAAAAAGAAAAAAATATGGATGAGGAAGATATTTCAATTAAGGGACCAATATGGATTCGGTAACACGTTGATACCACAATTAAAAAATCATGATCCAGAATACTACTTCCAGTAAGTCCTGTCAAGGGTGTTTTTGTAATCAATATGTATTTCCTAATTGGTGTATATTGTTGGAGATTTATGAGAATGACTCCGGAAACATTTGAGAACATTTTGCAAAGAATTGGCCCACTCATTGAAAAGAAAACCACACGTTGGCGAGAGCCCATTACTGCCAGAAATAGATTAGCAATTACTTTAAGGTATAAATAGTTTTCCTGTATAATCTATTCATTTATTTTATATTGAATTATAGGTTTTTAGCAAGTGGAGAAACGTATCGTAGCTTAAGCTACGCGTTTAGAGTTGGGCGTTCTACTATTTCTGAAATAGTCAAATCACCATGCCAGGTACGCGTAGGGATTTTGTTTTGTCTTAAATACAGTGTGTTTATACAAATAGGTTATATGGGAAACCCTCAAAACGGAATACATGATCATACCCAAGACCTCCGAAGATTGGCAGAAGGTTGCAGATGGATTTGAAACGCGATGGCAACTTCCTCATTGTGTTGGAAGTGTCGATGGAAAGCATGTGTACATGGAATGTCCCAACAATACTGGAACCTTAAATTTTAACTACAAAGGAACTTTTAGTAAAGTGCTACTTGCCGTTTCGGATTCTGTGTTCAAATTTCTCATTGTGGATTTTGGCCATTATGGGTCAGAGAGCGATGGTGGTATCTTCAGAAAGTGCATGTTTGGAAAACGAGTGTTATCGAACACAATTAATCTTCCACCGGCTACTCTTTTACCAAACTCAAATATCCGTTATCCGTACTATTTCGTTGGCGACGAGGCATTTCCACTGAAGGCTAATTTAATGCGCCCTTATCCCAGGAAATCTAATTTTAATCACAACGAACGTATCTACAATTACAGGTTGAGTAGAGCTCGCCGAGTGGTGGAAAATGCATTTGGAATTCTTTCCGCAAGATTCAGAATTTTTAGACGACCCCTGAACTATGGTGAAACCGCAATACCTTTTATGGTGTCTGCAGCTTTAGTTCTTCATAGCTATCTTCTAACGGAAGTGCCCAACATGTACTGTCCAAGTGGTTTCGCTGATAGAGAAGACTCGAACCATCAACTTATTCCAGGTCAGTGGCGAAACGAAACAGACCTCCCTCATTTAAATGACCGTTTGGGCTCCAACATGTATAGTCAGGATGCCAAAATGTTAACGGACAAATTAGCCAAATACTTAACTGAAGAAGGGCAAGTTCCATGGCAAAATGATATGGTTTATCGTGGTCTCCCTCATTAGCTGTTTAATTGTTATGGTAGTTAATAAAAGAATTCAAAGACGTGTGAAAGAATAAAATGCTTTATTTTGATAATTATGATAAATATTGTTCTTCTTTGTCTAACATGATCAACTCCATCTTTTTCACCACTTCAAATTGATCTCTAGCATTGAAGGCTCTCAGTCTGTTTTGCAACAAGTCACAATACAGTTTAATTTTATCCGCTTGCTGGGTCTCGCTATTTGAAATTATAGCACCAGCAATTGTGCTTGAAGTATCCGAAAACTTCTGCAAAGCCTCACTCAACGCAATATCAACATCTGACGTTTTTGCTCTCTTCTTCGGTGGCTGTCCTTGGGGCCTACCAGAATCAAAACTGGACCTACTAAAGCTTGTGCTCGGCCTGCTAAGGCTAAAATAACATTGTTTCATTAACGTTTCCATGTGTATTACAGCACAAAAATTCATGCGAAATTACTCTTCCAGAGAGGTTCGGCTACTTTCCTCCTCGTTCTCAATCTCAGCTGTAGGTGTAGGTGGGGGTTTGACGTGGAGGTCTTCCACCACACTCGCTTCACAAAGGTCAATGTTGTTGTCATTTGTTATTGTACTTTATAATGCAATCCTTCATTAGTACTTCACACGCTTCAAAATATAATTATTTAGTATACCTTTCTTCTTGAGCATCAATGCCACTAAGAATATTGTCCATAACTTCAAAGAGTTCCCAATTTGATTTGGACACTTCTTTACTCCCACTGCCACTAACCGCAGTGTCCTTGATCCGGCGTTTATCCCTGCGATACCGGTCACGCTGGGTCTTCCACCATTTTTCAGCATCCTTTGCTAATAAACACCAATTGTGTGGTTCATGATAATGAATCCAGTGAAGACCGAGGGTTAGAGGTTTAAATAATTGCTTCGAACCTGATAAGTTATGTGATGCCCCAATCGCATGCCAAATGGTTTGTTTAAACACCGTATCTTTGTAGTTTTTGTCTTTTTTATCGAAAAGACATGGATAATTTCGTACTTTCTCGATAAATTGTTCTAAATCAGCGCGTCTCTCCGCTCTACTACCTTTCTTCTCCGCCATCTTTGATTATAAAAAAAAACCTTGACCCAGACCGAGCATCTGATTGGCTAATGAAAAACGTAAAATGTTTTGCGACGGAAAAAGTTGAGACAATTTCCACTCCTTTTTCTAGTACGTTTCCGTCGAATTGTTTGTACGTTTACGTTTCAGTCGTCTTTTCCGTCGACATTTTATGCATGTGTGTCCCTCGCTTAAGAACGCAATGAATGAAGCGTGGTTAAATGAGACAAAAAAACAGGAAGAAAAGGATAGATTGGAATTTGAAGAAGATCAACAAAGAAATAGTAAGATGAAAGATCTTTAAATTTAAAAATGTATTAAGGCATATTGTTATAAAAGTAATCTAATAAACTCATAATGTTGCGTTTCTTTAGAATTGGGAAAGAAAAGCAACCGTTGGAACGCAATAACATACCGGATATCCCAAGCTTTGGCCTGCAGAAGCAAAGCTGCTTATTTAGCTCTTCAAAATTTCAAAATACTTATATTACCTAGCTGGAGAAGTATACAAGCGAAAATGTCACACAATATAGAAGAACCGGGTGTAAATATGGACAGTTTGAAACGCCAAAAGGAGTGTTATGATGCTTACGTAAAAGAACAGATGGCTAGAGGTTTCAAAGAGCCAAAAGGGGATGGAATTCTTATATTTGACAAAGTGGCGTGGAATAGTAAAAGTCATAAATTAATTGGCTTAGCCATGTCTCCTGACCAGCTAGCCACGCTGGATGATATTTATGCTCAACTAGGCACAGAAAACACTATCCCAAAAGCAGGCTATATGCTTAAATTTTTATGGAGGGACCTTGCATCTGATTATGATATAATTTGCCCATATTTTGCTTCTGAGGTATCTACAAATACCCGTTTCATTTCTGCATGTTTATTTCAGTGTTACGTGCTCTACACGCTGTTGGTTTTAAAGTATCTGCCTGTCTTTGTGACGGTGCCAGTTCTAACTTTAGCTTGATCAAATTGACTCAAAAATATTCAGGCGCGTATGGTGTTAAAATATACTAAATTACCAACGAAGTTAATATTGAAGTTAAGCCATGGTTTGAAAATAATTTCCAATTAGGCCATCGAATATACTGGATTATTTGTCCCTCTCATCAGGTAAAACAGCGGGAAAAAAAAATATTCAGCTAATTGTTTCTTTTTTTAATAGCTGAAAAATCTAATAAATGCATTGTTTGCGTCAAAGGACTCGGGAACGAGATCCTTTAAAAAGAACGATGTATCATTTGGATGGCAGTCTATTGTGGACATAAAAAAGAGAGAAGATGCTAGACGGGAAAAAGATATACCCCGCCACGTACCCAAACTGTTAGAATCGTACTTAATCAGAGATTCTTGGACCAAACGTAATGTAAAGCCGGCCAAAATAATGCAGGTTTGTATGGAACTCGTGTTAGTTGGACAAATACGACTAGTTTCGTAACTAATTTGATCCTAACAACAGCAAGATGACGTGTTAAGTGAGCTTTATGAACATGCCAAACCAGAGAATGAAGAACTACCTAGCGACTATAAGGAAACAATGGAGACTTACAATTATTTGAAAGCCTGTAAGTTACTTTTTGAAAAAGGAATGCTTTCCAACATAAAAGTCAAATCAATAGATGTTATACTCAACATTGATCAGGGTTTGAATTACTTCTAAGAATGGCATGTACACTTAAAAGGTAAGGAAAGTCAATGACCATTCGCGTTTTCCTAACAGAGTTTTTAATGGTTTAAATCACTAAACAAATACAGATAGTGATTCAGAATTCAACCTGCTGTACCCTGGGAAGGAGTTTATTTCCTGGCAGGTATACTTCTAATCCAATACAGAGCTAATGTCATTAAATAATATGGCCTTTTTAATTATAGACATGGGACCTGTTGCACATAATGGTCTTTGGTTTCGAGGCTCTTGCCTCTTATTTTCTAAGTCAATATCCTGAATATTATTTGATGCCAAAACGATTAAATGGAAGTGCAGTGGAAAGCTTGTTTTCTCAATATAAGTTTAATGCGAACGGCAAAATAACCAGCATCAATTTTGTGTATTCTCGCAAGGCACTCTTAACCAAAAAAGATGTACATGGTCATCATCATTCAGGAAAAGGATATAGAGATACTCCCTTGTATGTGAAGCAAAGTTTTCAAAACAAACTAAAATCAGTTTGAGGGGGAGTGATTAGGTTTCCTTTTCACTCTCTCTTTAATACGCCTATGTGAAATAAAAACAACGATAACCTAAATGTTAGAACTCTATTTGTTATTGTATATCTAAATTAGATCTAAATAGGAACATTAAAATTTTTTAATACTGTCAACGCGTCTGATTTATGTTTTGAAATCGTTTAAATATTTTGGCTTGGGCGATACTCTCTTGGAAGAACGTTTCTGAGTTTCTAATTCCACATGACGCGTTTTTCGTTCAATTGTTTTTGCTTTGGTTTGACTAGGTTTAGTTTCCGTTTGACTAGGTTTACCTTTGGCTCGACTAGGTTTAGATTTAGCTTGACGGTTTAGATTTGGCTTGACTAGGTTTCGGTTTGGCTTGACTAGGTTTAGATTTAGCTTGACTAGGTATCGGTTTGGCTTGACTAGGTTTCAGTTTGGCTTGACTAGGTTTCGGTTTGGCTTGAAAAGTTTTCGGTTTGGCTTGAAAAGGTTTCGGTTTGGCTTGAAAAGGTTTCGGTTTGGCTTGAAAAGGTTTCGGTTTGGCTTGACAAGGTTTCGGTTTGGCTTGACAAGGTTTCAGTTTGGCTTGACTAGGTTTATCTTTTCCCTTGACTTTTGTGGCTTTCAGTTTGATATTCAATCTTTCATCTTTATTTTTCTCACCCTTTGAGTTTTGTGACACCACAAACAATTTGTCTCTAAGCCCCGTACAATCTTTTAATGCGTTTTTATCCTTATCAGATGTTTTCGCGTCCCATGCAGCAGTAACTTCATTTGTGGTCGCATGTACCATTTTCCTTTGCCACTCATTGAAAAATACTTCTTTTTCGTTGATGATATGATTGGGATAAATCGTATCACACGCTGTAAGAAATTCCGTCTTCAAATCTTTATCTAGGAAAACTTCTTTTTCTGCCACCTGAAATATTCCTTCTATAAAGAGCACGTCGCAAACTTCAATACTTTCCTTTTGTACTTACTTGCGCTAGGTTTCTATCATGGCTCCTAATTCCATCCTGACAAAGCACTGTCCTCATCCTTCTATTCAATGCGGTTAAATATACTTTAAACTAAGGCTTAGGTAGAAATAGACCTCCACGATCCCTTTTTCTGATTCCAGAAAACTTACCCATTGTTTTTTCTCTTTTGGGTCCATCCGAGAGTTCATTGCGCACCAATATAATATTTTAGATTTTTGCAACTGGGTTTTCTACAAACCGTGTTTTTTGTGAATTATTCGGTTTTTAGCTATCTTCCATGTTTCCCCCAAGCATCCCCCTCCAATAGTTAGAAATGATCTTTCAAATTTTTGAAAACAACGTCAACAGAGTTTTTCAAACATGCTTCATGTAGGTTTAATTGAGTTAATTTACCGAGATTTGCTTTAAACCTATCTAGTTTTATTTGCTCTTCTATTGTTTCGATAACCTTACTTAAATCCATATTATACGTTTAAAAAAACATTACCAGTTACTCTACAAACACAAATCGAGGAAGTTCTAGCATACACAATAGCAGACCTATTTTAAGGGAGTGAACAGGCTCAGTATAGCTACGCCAATAAAACGGCCAACTACGGCGAAACTCTGATTCGCGACTTTTGGCCATTTTCATACTTTCCCTCTCATCCACTTTTGCTAATAGCATTTGTGGTTTCTTAGATAATAGGGACGGGAATTGACCCTTTCCAGCCTGTTAACAGTTGACTACCGCGTTAAAAGCTATGACGTACTTGAAATAAAAAAATATTAAGTTATACAAGATCCAGAAGGAGAGACCCAAGAAGAAAAAAGTCAAAATGAAAGGATGTTCTATCTTTGAACGTCGACAGTGTAAGGTCGCGACTAAGCTACCTTGAAACCTCATACATTTTGAAATTGAACCCTCTCAGACCAGAAATCAACTCGATACCCACTGTAGTATGTTGCCTTATCGTCGTTCGGCCGTAACACGGATCACAATGATGGGCGCAATAATTATGTTTTTGTGTGTGAAAATAGTTATCTTTTCCTGAGCGAGAACAATTTAAGAATTCAGCGGGGCTGACTGAAATATTCTACACAGAATGTTGTGGCCTTGTGTGTCCAATTCACTTCTTATTTAAGTCTTCCTTTCCGCTAATTCATATTATAAAAAAGTCTTGGTTTGGACCAAGGCGGATAAAACAAACGATATGAGTGAATTTTACTAATTGACTGAGGTTCAGATATTGCAATTTTTTATTTTTTATTTTAATCGTTAATCACTCTTTAATTCAATCAACCGATTTTACTGTTAATCGATCTATTGAATCTAAATTAAATGAAAAAATTGCATATCTACGCTTTTTCAAGAACAATTCCATTTCCGAAAACATATTATCATGAAATGTATTATTTTGAGGAGTGTACGTTTTGGAGGATCAATACTAAAATTTGAAATATTCAAGTGATTGTCAGAAAGAGGTAACGATCTTTGACATAGTTCTTATGCAAAATGTAAATTTTTTTAATAGCGGAAGTGAAATTAGGGTGATGCCCCTTATACATTTAACCTCGGATATTGAGATTCGACATTTCTATTGTCGCCACCATCAGGGAAATTCCGCCCCCAAAAATTGGAGTTTCTTGGTCAAAATCATAACTCATCCTACAATTGAAACGTCACCACCCCTTACTACTTTGTAGGCGCGTGGTAGTACAGCGGTTAAGGATTACGCGTAATAATTTTAGTACAGTCAAATGTACCGCAGTGTACTGTACACCGATTAGTCTGAGTGGCTGACCCCTCATGGGTGTATGTGTGGGTGTCGGTCACCGCGTTCGCAGTTGGCAGATCGGAGCAAACGTGTTCCCATTTTCCGAAGCGCGTTCGCAGTTCCCATTTTCCGAAGCGTGTTCGCAGTTCCCATTTTCCGAAGCGCGTTCGCAGTTCACATAAACTCGGAAAATTGTACTTCATTACGACATCCACCATACACTAGTATTTCGTATATACCACATACACGCCAACTGTACTTATTAGCTTCTAACACCACCATCGTCCATTCTACATTGACACGAATATGTACTTATTGGCTTCTAACAAAAACATCCTATACTACATAGACGCCAATCTGCAACATTGGTTTGTACTCCATTATCATCGTTAGGGTTAAGATATACGCGGCGATAGGCTATAGGGTTACGAGGAACATTTAGCCTCGAATTGGCAGGGCTTCCACCAAAGGTTCACGCAATTGCGCTTTTTCTTGTCCTTTCCTGTGAATCAATTGCCATATATACTCTAAGTTTCCAAAAAAAGTTAGAGAGGCTTGAATTTAATGGTCAACAATAGCTATGTTTAAAACTATTTTAGGAATAAAGTTTCTTAAAACGATTTAACTAGAATAAGGGTAAATTAATCACCATTAAAATAATTGATATTAATTATATTTATTTATTTAACCGTACGGGAAGAGAAATGATGTCCGCGGTGGTGGCTTTCGGGCACTTGAAGTCGTTCAAGTCGTGAAGCGTTCTGTTGAGACGGTCCGATAGAAAGGCGACTTTTTCGTCACCCTTTGAAAAGATTAGGTGGACCCCCTGTAGACCGGCGGCGAGAAATTCGTCGATTTTGGCGTAAGAGGTTAGGCCAACATTCCAGTCCAATCGGTGTAGATTACGCGAAACCCACTGGTTTTGTCGTTGTTTTGAAATCGAGACGTGGGATTTATTGTACGGTGGCGCGAATGTCCAGGAAACGGTTGCCGGCTTGGCCTCGATGGTTGTTATGGCCATTTCTTTCACGATAATGTCCGTGCTGCCATCACTACGAGTGCATCCGTTCAGGTATTCTAACTCAATAACGGCGGACTTCATAATAACTAGCAGCGAGTCTGTGTATGACTGTTTAAAACCGAACCGGGAGTAGATATGAATCCTCTAACGACCGTAGGGCTTCTTTTATAGAGATTGGTTGACGTCATAACGCGGACTAATACCGAGTCGGGATTGGATACGAGAATTCACGGGGGGGGGTGTGTTTCTCTTATAGAGGCTGGAACGGCTGACGTCATAACACGGTCTAATACCGAGTCGGGATTGGATAAGAGAATTCAGTGGGAGGGCGTGGTTATCTTATAGAGGTTGGAAATGATGACGTCATTCATCCACGGATCCCTCTTAAATTTCTTGAAAAACATGTTTGTGCTTCTTCTCCTCGTTCTGTGCATAATGTATACAACGCAGTATATACCGCAAGCGGAACTGTCGGGGGGCTGCAAAGCCCTCCTATTATAGTTTATTGTCGTAGAATTTTCTCTCATAAATGTTTTAATATGTTCTGTCAAGGGACCCAAGCCCAAGGAATCAAAATAATAACATTGTTTATTCCCATCGATATAGAGACAAATCCAGTGAGTACCGTTTCCTTTGTGATTATCTAGATTTATAACAATGGAAGCCGGATATCGAAGGCTATATTTGGGTAGAGCATCGCGCGGGTATACGCCCATGAATCCGCGGGTGTCTCTCAAAACCCTTCTTATGGTCGAAGCGTTCATGGCGAATCTACAACGACGGTTCTATTATGATCTATGTGCATTAAACTTTGAAACTCTGAATAAAAGATCAAGCTCAGCGTTTCGGGTACTGGTTCTTCGAACCCTAGTTCAAGTCGTAATTGTCCCTGTCGTATAGGGTTGTAATGATTTATATCTGACGCGGTACCATCTTGAGTCAAATCAAAACAGTAAAGCGTATAGCCTTTGGGATAGTCCTTCATAGATATTTCGTTACCGTCGTCTTTGTAATAAGTACCAGATCCGGTAAACAGAGAATAATATGATCTAGCGTAAAGACCCTTTTTGAAATTTGGTCGCAAAGGCTTAGCGAGTACTTGTTCCGAACCGATAATCGGATTAACATAATTCACGTTAAAGTTTTGGAAGTCGAAAGGGTTCCAACTCAATTTGCCGTTATACGAGTTATGAGTTACTAAACCCGCTGTTAATCTGTTTGGTAAAACACCTAAATATACGTTATCTATAGTAGTTTTTTGAATATTTGCCGAAATGGTAAAAACTTTCTCTTCTGTCCTAGTGAATGGATATTTAGCCGTGGCTTTAGTCCAAGCCGATTCTAAAGCTAGCATTACTCGAGGGGCTACTCTCACTTTACGAATATATAAACCTACTACGAGTATTTCGTGTTTGTACCATACGCCGCCTGGGGGAGGAGCTCCGAGCAAAACAAAACCTGGTTTATTTCGGGTCATCCTGACTCTAAGGCTGACGCCATTGGGTATGAATTTTGAAACGTTAAACATATCAGCGTGTAAGGCCCCGTACATTTCAATCTGTTTCGAACCCTTTGCTAACTCTTTCCTAACAAGATGTCCCTGGTTTTCAGTTACAGAAGCCATTTTCCCGGCCGTATCTTTATGCCATAAAGAAGAAGTTAAATGAGATTTTTTCGCGTCTCCTCCATAGTTTAGCAATGTTTCTATGTAGGCTTTGAAGGCGTAGTTTCCGGTTGAAGATGAAATAGGCGTATCATTGGCGGTTACTTCCACCGTATCCCAGAGCGAATGTAAAAAATTGTTGACGGGCCCTACGTTATCGGTGTCATCGATATCTGTACCATCCGTATGTACTATTTTAGCTCGAACATAAAGCATAGTTAGAGAGGCGTCAATATATTCTTCGCCATTTCCGGGAACGTAAAATTCAATCTGAGAGTCTCCATCCAGAACCGAAATAGGTCGATAGCAAACATACTTGGTCGATTCTACCGATTTTGAATCGGTACAGATTCGAAAAAATCCAGCTCAGGTATTGTCGCTTGAAACATGTTTAGGAGAATATGTCGTGTCGTCTTGACCTGTAGGGTATACGACGGCAAACTGGCCTTATTTTCCGGGTAGTCGCTCGTTTTATACCTTTTTTACTTTGAGCCCTTTTTCGTTTCAAGGGTTTTTTACGTCTGCGACGTTTACCCCCTGCCCAATGTTGAGTTCTAATATCATCTAAAGTTTCCGTTACTCTTTAATATCCTTGCCCGATACTACGTCACTGAAAATTTTGGTCCCCGTACTAACAGCTTATCTGCCGAGAAATTTGGCACCGCTTGTAAGCAAAGGCCTAACAAACCTTACTAAACCTGAAAAAAAACTCCCAAATCCGTGCCCTTTCAAATTAGGGTTATTCCCTACATAATAACTTCCGGTTCCGGTTCCCGCTTGATTATTGTAATATTGCTTGTAGCAACATTGTCTCCGTTCTAAGACGTCGGGCTTAGGCATCGCAAGTGTAGTTTAACCGTTAAGCTCCCGTATTCAAATGGCACCGGTTCCCCCAAACTATTCCTTACATTAACTTCGATGATATCAAAGTAATTTTTACCAACGGGTAAGTAATGAGGATTGGTAAAGGTTTTAAATATTTGAGACCCGTATGGCTTCTTGGCATCAACCGAAACGATCCGTAGTAAAGGAACCGAATGATCGCCTACAATCTGATCGCTAGCGATATTTAAATAGATAAATAACTGGTCCGGAACGTGGTAATTCTAATTAGAGGGCCTTTCGCTACGACCGATACATTCGCTAGCTTCATCGTATCCGAGAATTTCGGCAACGGTTTTTCGAATTTTAAATAAGGTTTCAATAATTTTTCAGATTGGGCTATAGTAACGTCTCCTGTTACGTAATCGTAAATCAGTCGCAATGTTGGGCCATTTTTGTCGAACGAATTATTTATGACGTTTACTAAATGTTCTATAGACTTGTAAAAGCCCGGGGGAACACCGGGCATAACTAGGGTTTCCCTTCTAGCGTCTTTACTTTTTCTCTGTCTTTTCTTGCCTTCGACTACGTCCCCTACGGTATATTTGCTCCCGTATCTGGAATCGTTATGAAAACTAACATCACGTTCTTCCTTAGGCCTTGGCACGTTGTAAAAGTAGACGTATACAATATATCTACTAGAGCCACTTCCCATTTTCCATTTAAATGAATAGGATTAGGTAGTTTGGTATAGTAATGCGCCCTGGTATTATCGGGAAATAACGAGCCGTTGACGTTACTTGGTAGGGTTAGGTAAAACGATTGATTCGACATCTTCTCCACGAACCCAAGAGGTTTGGGTTTTCGGGTAGCCTTCCCAAGATACCAATAACTCCAATTTTCCACGCCTTTTTCGCCTCTTTATGATTTTTTCAATGTTGAACCTTTCAGGTTTAACCGTTTTCTGAACCTCTTCGCGATAGAAAACGCCACTTATAGGGTTTCCTTCCAGATCCTTTAACTTGTAAATCACTGGATCACGGGCAGTTCCGATAAAATCAACTTGGAAAACTTCGGTGCTGAAATTTGCCTCGTAACCCTTTTCAAAAACCATTTTTACTTTGCTAACCCTGACGTAATCGCCCAATTTTATTCTGGGTGGAGGGCGTTTTTTCTGTCCTTTGTTTTCAGTCCCGTAAATATTTCAATACACTTCTAATATATTCGTTGGTTTAACATTATTCGGTGTCATTTTAATAGTACTATGCCAAGCGTCGTTATATGCCGTCACTATATCTCGCAGGTGGTCGATATACCTTCTAGTATGGAGATGGGTAAACAGTTTAAACATACGAGACTTGAAAGTTCTATTCACTCGTTCTACAATTGGGGCGTGGTGAACGTCATTCTCGGTCGTAAAGAATTTAACCCCCTTTTCTTTGAGAAATTTTTTGACCGATGAATTCAAATATTCCTTCCCTTTATCCGTTTCTATTCTAATCGGTATTTGGTCTTTGAATATAAGAGCTAAGGCTCTAACAACTTCTTTTCCCCTCTTACGTAGTAAAGGCACGGCCCATAGTTTTCTACTAAAACAATCTATACACGTCAATAGAAACGTGTACTTATCATTATCTTTGGCCAAGGATCGCATGTCAACCAAGTCTATTTGGTACAAGTCTCCGAGATTGTGAACTATAATTTGGCGTCTCTTAAACTTTTTACGAGCCGTTTTATGCAAAGTATACGGGGTGGAACTTTCCAGAAACGAAATTACATCCGCTTTCGATATACCATCATCTTTAACAGCTCGATGTAAATCGTCTATTCCTGAAAACGAAGCGGGGTTTGAAGGATCATAGTATATGGCTTTTAATTTTTCGGTGTTGTTGAGTTGAAGCTCAGCCATTTTGGTATTATAGAAGAAGATTTCCTTTCCGTAACGTAACGAGGCCCGCTTGAATTTTCTTTACCGTAATTTCTTAGACGCCTCTTTAAGGGCGTTCGTTTTGGCGGGGAAGTGAGATGAAGGAGAGGAGGGGGAAGGATGGGGACTGGTTCGGTGGCTTTTGGTCCTTCAATTTCTTTTACAATGTTATGAAAATCGCTCCAGCCTTCGGGTATTTCTTTAAGGGGGGTAATGTAATGGTATACTAACTGCGCTATATCAGAATTTTTGATCTCTCGTCCGCCCTAGTAGCACTGCTGACGTAGGGCCTACATGGTCGGCTTTGTGTGTTGCCGACGAGTTGGTAAAAAGTCACTAATAAGTCGGGAGAGTAATAGTTTGAAAGTCGAAATGTCCGCCCGGTGGGACGACGGCCCGCCGGTTTTCCTACTGTTTTGAGGCTACTATAAAACTACTGTTGGCCGACTATATGTCGGCGTCATTATGCCTACCTAAAGCCGCGCTCAATTCGACGATTTCGCGGCTTTTTAATATAGGAACGGTAAATCGTCGGTAAAGGGCTGGTAGGGTAAGGGTTTGAGAATCGAAGTGTCCGCCCAGTGGGACGACGGCCCACTGGTTTACCGACTGTTACGACACGAATGAAATACGACCCTCATCCAGCACGTTTGAGAGTCGACTTAACCGTCTGTCAGCAAGAGGTCCGACGCATTAGCAACGATCACACCTTAACTCGAGGCCCGACGGTTTTGCGACGATCAAGCCTTAACTCGAGGCTTCATTCGCTTATAGTAAAGGATACTGATACCAAGTATTGAAATTTTTTTAATACATTTTCAATGAAAATCACTTTACAATTTGTACTTTGAATATTTCAAGTAACATACAGGTTGAGCATCAATTATAACAATTTCAAATATTAAACAATGTATTCGATATTACACGACTAGTCGAATGGAAATATTAGCTGCCTAGCTAATTGGTTTTAACCAAAAGTAAAATTTTTCAGGGCGAGTATAATATTTAAATCAATTAAAGCATTTATTAATATTCATTGTTAATATCTTCGATGTGGCCAGTTACTATCTCTTAAATTACAAAAATCTTTATGAAAAATATACAGGGTTGCCACGGAATTTTCAGAACAAAATTCCCGGACTTTTCCAGGTTTTCCCTGACCTTTTTCTCAGGTTTTCCCTGACCTTTTTCTCAGATTTTCCCAGACCTTTTAGGGCGGTAGGGTAAATTTTTACAGCACGTTTTAAGTGCTTATAATTAAATAAACTCTCTACATTAAGTTTTCCAATGTATTTGTTGCACCAAAATGAATAAGAATCAGTTTAACTATAAATAACAGTCTTAAGAGCTTTTATGAAGGCATTTACTTTATAAAAACAATTCTAGACATTTTTAAGGATTGCTCATGGAGTTTTCTGTGTTAAGAGAGGATAAGGAGAAACTTTCATTACTCTTTCAATAAATACTTTTACCCACTTAAATCAAGTTCCCAGAATTTGCTAAAATTTTTAAAATTTCCCGACTTTTCCCTGACCTTTTTGGCCCATTTTTAAATTCCCTGACTTTTCCAGGATATCCAGGTACTGTGGCAACCCTGATATACACTTACAGATTTTTTTAAGGAAAAAGAAAAACATACAATTCTAAAGGGTATTATTTCACACATTTTTCTCTTAAAATGTTTGAAACCGCAAAAAAATTCTGTAACTAAAACAAATTGAGATCTATTTTGGAATTCAGTATTATTTTCACAACTAAAAATCTTTAATATATAAGGTTTTTGATTTCCAAGCGCCCCAAAGCACTTGCTTCTTTTATATTCAAACAAAGAAACTGAAGGTATACATAAACGTTTAAGTTTTGGTTTCACTTTATAGGGGTGTGGTTCCCAGCAGATGAGAAGCTAGGTAAAAAAGCAAAGGTTTATGCATAAAACTGGCTCTAAAAAGTAGATAAATTGATAATTCAATAACAAAATTCAAACCTTGTCACAAACGAAGACGTTTCTAGTTTATATAGTGTGACAAAGAACCTTAGCGATGAAATTAAAAGTTAGCAAGCCTAGAACTAATCATTTTCGACCACAGAAATCTCGTTTAAACATTCTAACGACCCAGCCGCGTCAGAGATACTGGAAAGGCTAACTTGTTTTCGCACTAGCAGCGCCCTCTTCGATGATGACGTGCATGGCGTTATCTTTAGTTACGCCAATAGAACAGAGGCGTGTCACCTGACCCGAGAAATTACAGGAGGGAAAATTCAAACTAGAAAATCAGATGTGTTTTCTTGCTTTGCAGTTTTTTGTAACGTTGTGTTTCTAGTGTTGCCAAAAATATAGTATTATTAACTTCTGCTTGTGGGTCGAAATATAGTATAAGTTAAATATATAACAAAAAAAATTTGGTGGCATATGCGGAATAGTAAAAGTCAAAAAAACCGTCCCACGGAAAAAGAAGGCCTATACAAAAGCTATGTTTTTCATTTTACTCTTTTAAAACGTGACCATACCGACTAGCGGGAAGGAGTTGGTAATCAAATGGCTAAAATGGGTTACATGTTCAGGACGGTAGGCAAGCCTACTTCAAACCACCACAGTTCCAACAGTCGGATAAATGTCGGTTACTAAACGGCCTAAGAATAACTTTGCTTTTAATTTTATTCGTCTTAAACGTCACAATAACGACTAGCGCGAGGGAGTTGGTTATCAATTGGCAAAAAATGTGTTGGAATTCTTTAGACGGTAGGCAAGCCTACTTTAAACCATCTCAGTTCCAACTGTCGGATAAATGTTGGTTACTAAACGGCCTAAGTATAACTTTGCTTTTAATTTTACTCTTCTTACCTCTCAACGTCACAACACCGACTAGCGCGAGAGAGTCGGTAATCAATTGGCAAAAAATAAGCTGAAATTTTCTAGACGGTAAGCTAGCCTACTTTAAACCATCTCTGTTCCAACTGTCAGATAGATGTCGGCATTGCCAACTCAAAGAAGTAGTCGGCTTCATGAGTCGGAAAAGTATCGAAATAAGCATGGTACAGCTGACTGGACCGTAAACCGACTATTCAACCTTTAACCGACTGTTATGCGGAAGGCTTGTGCTACTGGGGCGTTTACAAAAACTCTTCCTTCTTTCGACCACCTTAAGGTTTCGCCCAGCGATTACAACTGAGTAAAAACCTTCTTTGCTCTCCCCTTATATTTAAGGGGGAACATGTCAATCCATTTATCGGTCGGATCCGGCACGATTTCTCGAGAAACGTTATTGTACCTTTGGACTAGCTGTTGGTACATAATCCATTTGGAGCGATCGTCTAACGAATTGTTGTTTAAAACCGATTGCATCTCCCTATTCAATTCTTGCATAACATCTGTCTTTAGAGTATCAACGGGTTGAATATCGGGTTGAGACGGTATTTTCCGTTCATTCAAGGGTACCAACGTCATTTTATGGTACATTACGAACTAAAGGCTCCGATAACCGATGAAAGAAACGGTACGAGCAAAGAAAAAAGACCTTCCCCTTTTGGGATCGATAAAATAGCCCTTTTCTTTTTCCAAGCTATTCTTTTACTAGCTATTTTGCGTAGGTTATTCTTATACCTGTAGAGCCCACTTCTTTGAGCCAAATTCAATTTCACGTTTCCGTGTAGCGTATTTAAAACGAATTCTGATATAGCGTCTCTTAAACCTTTATCCGCGGATCTTATAAAAGCGTGTCTAGGCCCTTTTTAAGTTTACTCAAGAGTGCGAGAACGTCTCGCTGTGATGTAATCACACGGCGTTTCATAATTCAAATGAATGCTCTTGTATGATACGAGTCTTATTTATCTCTTCTTGGGCACGTAAATTACCATTGTCTCATCGGGAAATATTTTTGTTCTAACCCTATAATCTTCGGGGCAGTTTTGTTTAAAGTCCAATAGCAAATACGAATGAGGTTGTTCAATAGCGTCCAAGTAACTTTCCATTAAAAATTTCGGGTTACGCGGGTACATTTGTCTAGCTAGATAATTTATTTGCAATTTATCTCTAACCTGCTTGAACAGTATCAAATAATTTGTGTTTAAGCTTATGTCCCTAGCATCGCTGGATTTATAATAAAGATTTTGAGTTAAATATAGCACGCTCAAATTACGATGATGACTAAACTTGGTAAAAATTGAACCTATCAAACCTGATTTGTTCTGTTCCATTAAATCGTCTATTACTAGAAGACAATTTCGAGAACCGTCGTACTCGTTCATATCCGGCAAACCTTCCTTAAAGACAACCAAACCTTTCAACCTGTCGTAAAATGGTTGATATTCTGAATAATAGAAAATAATTTCAGCGATATTGGGTTCAAACATTTCCCGATGATTTTAATGATTCTTTCGCAAAAAAACGTTTTTCCAGCCCCGCTAGGCCCATTTACCGTTATGGTACACGGATGATAAAAGGGAATCATTGTTCTTCGAGTTCTCGAGCTTAAATAAATTAAACTTAAAGCGGCCAAGCGTTAATATAGGGGGCGCGCGCGCATCTTCTTCTCACGTGTCGAGGAAAATAACGCGTCGTGCATAGCAGGAAAACGCGCCGCGTATAAACGCGTATGACAGGAAGCGCGCGAAAAAAGAACAAAATCAGTTTAAAATTTTTTTATTTTAAAAACTTTTAAATATACAATATACACTTTTAAATAAATTAATAAATTAGTTTTAAATTAGTCAATAAACTTTTAAAATGGTAAATAAATTTTAAATAAATAAAAAAATTAGTCAATAAATTAATAAATTAGTCAATAAGCTTTAAATAAATAAATAAATTAATAAATTAAGTTGGGCGTTGGTAACCATAGGGGACTGTTTTGAAATTGTCTAGTATACGGATTTTATGGACCGTGGCTCTATAAACTTTGTGAGTATCTATAAAGACCCGGCTTGGGAAGCCTTGTAATGTGTCTCGGAATTGGAACCGTTATGGGCAAAAGGGGTTTATCTAAATCAACGCCTAGTAGTCCGTTTAAAGTTTCGTGGTTGTCTAGTTTCTCGTTAGAGACATTAAGACGAAACCCTTTGACTTTGGCTATATTGAACGTTTTGCCAGAGTCGGGATCTGTTACCCAATAACTATAGTTTTTGCATCCTCCACTGACAAAGGTATCAATGTAGGCGTTTTTACCATAACCTTCCAATTCGTTGGTCATTTCACCCAGAAAGTTACCAGTTTCTATTAGTGGTAATCCAAGGGGGGGACATGTACACCAACGAGTCTGTATCGTGGTAATAGCATTTATCCCCGACAATTTCCAGATATTCTAATAAACATAGTCTGGCCATAGCCGTTGTATAGCAAGCTATGGAGACGTTGGTATGCTTCAAAACAATGTCGGCCTCAGTTGTAGGAACCCATTTGACTAGCAGCGTTTCTTGATTGATGGTTAAAACGCTTTTTACTTCAACATCCGGGTTACTTAAGAGTTCGTAAAGTCTACGGGGTTCTTTGATAATTTCCGTTTTGGTTGGTTTGACTTTTTCCCCGAATTTACCCCAAAGACTATTCAAGGCAAGTTTTGCTACGCTACGCAACCCTTCGTTTCTTTTAATCTTGACTGGATCTAAAAGTACACCCTCTCTAATTTTAAAATTTTTAATATAATTGTCACGTTCCTCGGGGGTAACGCAATTGGAGGGGTAACCACTAGCCGTCTGTTTATGAAGAAGGAACGAATC
The DNA here is from genome assembly GCA_019434445.1 of Phalangium opilio. NCBI lineage: Eukaryota > Metazoa > Arthropoda > Arachnida > Opiliones > Phalangiidae > Phalangium > Phalangium opilio. Next base: position 171,539 of record JAEQBA010002355.1, on the reverse strand, counting down.
AACGTATTTTTGAAACAAGCCGGCTTCGCCAGTTTCGGGGTTATATTGTCGCACCTTGTATTTCCAGGCCTCTATCTTTTTTTGGATAACATAACCCCGATTTAGAGCGGCACGAAGTCCATCAATCACCCAAGTGCCGACTAGTTTTCGCTCTTCGTCGGAATGGTGGCAGTCTCCTTGGAAACGTTTCAAGGCGCACTCCCGACAAAGAGTGAAAACTAATTTATTATTTAACCTCGTTGGTAAAACTGGATGAAAGAGTCTAATTGGTGGTAGAACTTCGCATTTCAGGAAACCGTCGAATGCGAAAATGTCAGGAATATTATCCAGCAAAATTTCTGGGTGCCCGACTGGCAGCTTCTTTCTCTTGTTGACAAAAGGATAGAGACTAGTTACGTCAACGTAATGCATCTTCTCGCTGCCTGAAACTTTATGGTATAGTTTAAGTACCGACGTTCTTCCACCAAAAAAGGCATCGCGAGGATTTAAAGGCTCGAGTACTTTTTCTTTAATGTTTTCTGTTTCCAGAAAAACTCCAATAGCCGGATTATCGGTTTTATCTTTACCCCAATCGCATTTCCACTTCGTTATTACTTTAAAGCCCGCTTTCTCGATTCGTTCCTTCTTTTTTAAAGTTCTGACGTACAAGGTGTTCAAGGTTTGACCAGGATCACCTTGTAAAGATTGGGTGCGGTTGACTTTATATAAAATACCATTAATAAATTACGTTAATTTTTGTAATCCTAAAATTTTAATCGGTAATTTACCGGTAATTTACCATTTTTAAAAATTATGGTAATTAATCCAACCTCAAATATATGCAAATTCAGAAGTATACGACCCTAAAGATACAGAAGTATCGCAGGTGCAAATTCAGTAGTCTGCAACCACAAAGATACAAATTCAGAAGTATCCGACCCCAAAGATTCAAAAATTCACAGTATACTACACCAGATTTACAAAGTTAGAAGTATCCGACACCACAATTACAAATTCAGCAGTATCCGACACCACAGTTACAAATTCACAAGTATCCAACCTAACAAATGTAGAAGTATCCGATCCAAAAGATGCAACCCAGTTGGTTTTATCTGAACAGTGAATGATGCCAAAATAATATTTCAGGAGTTCAATTGCTGATCGTAACAGTTTGATTTTCTGTAATAAGCTAAGTCAGGATTTACTAAAGAAAGCTAGAGGAATTAACCGACCTTCTTGAACCTGGGACAACATAGCTCCAATGGCATGTTTGCTGGCATCCGTAGTCAAGAAAAGATAGCTGTCATTGTCTTGGACTTAAAGAAGTGCCGCGTCTGCTATAAGGTCGTTGATTTCCTTAAAAGCCTGGCCCTGTTCATTCCCCCACTCCCATGGTACCTATACCTTTCCTTTTCAGACTCTGTAAGTTAGTAACGACGTCCGTCATGTGGGGTATAAAGCGAGCGTGTCACTGTGTCAGGTAACCTTTCCGAGAAAAGTGGAAAGTTCTTTCGAATTCCTAGGGGCTGCATAATACAGATTTACATCTATTTATCTTCATCGATGGCGATGCCATCCCTATGCTTAGCTAAATGCGCATATGACCTTGGGTTCTATTAAATAAACTAAAATCATCTTATTTAATGTGTAGTTATCTTTCGGGTCACCTTGAATCGTTAATGCCTCTTTTTAGTGGACACGAATGCAAACGCCTATTTTAAGATTATCTTATATCAGCTCGGACCTTGGGTGTGTTTACTTTTCGGTGCAATACGAATCGGAAGAACATTTACGAAAGACAATTAAAAAACTACTTATTTTCTTACAAACTTATTAAAACCGTCTCAATTGGGTTTTTAGATTATACACAAATGACGGTATAACTATATTATCTTCCCAACTCGACATTGAAATATTATAATCAACAGATTTTAATGCAATATCTAAATCAAAAGGAACTACAAAAAAGGTATCGAAATAAAGAAAAACGTTTCCTGGATTTTTACTTTATTTGGTGAAGATCAAATAAAAACAAGCAAGGAGCATGAACCAAGGAGTAAAATCTGTAAGCTTATTAAGGAATATGAAATTTTTTCACTTACGATTTGAAAATGACTATGAGTCATACACAGTTCTATTTTAATTAAACGGGTGAAGTTTTATTTAACGATATTTGTCTTAAATAATTAAACAATTATTATTTTCATCATCAGTTAATTCTAGACGCATCGTATTGAGAAATGTTATTCCAAATATCATTGAATCTTATCTGTTATATGCGTTTGAGATCTAGTGTTGCCTTTCTCAAGCTTTATTGAAAATTGAGGATATATGGCGACAAATTCCCCATTTCTTTTACCTTTGGCGTAACATTGGGCGATCACCGAGTAAATTGTAACCCTAACGATAATGGAGGCTATGCGGAATAGACAGAAGATTAGTAGGTGGTGGTGTTAGAAGCCAATGTGGCAGACTGGTCTCTATTTAGAAGAGTCAGGAAGACAAATGGAAGTTGAAATTAAAGATAAATATGTTCAAGCGATTGGTGGAATACTGGTCGTTAAGAGTGTGGATTGCTACTCAAGTGGAATAGTATTGTAAAACATTGATGTACTTTCCCAAACCATTAATTAATAGAATAATGTCGTTAGAGTGGAAGTATAGGTTGTGTATTCCTCCCTATGGGCACGCTCTTATAAGAGGGGAAACTGTACGCTCCTAGTAGGGGATATGACACTGAGCTAAGACACAGAAGGGTATGACGTTTGGATATGTAGTACTGACGCAACAATATACTTCATATATAAGAATTATTTCATGAATCATTGTAAATACTGTTTTTTTTAACTCTCAGTTTTTTCTTTGCAATTCCAGAGTCATGTTGCTTGTATGATATTTGTTTCGACACGTTTGATATATATACACTAACTGACATCATGGATACAAGAACTGTAATGAAAGTCTTATTGCTATTCGTAAGTAAAGGTTTTCTTCGAGTTGTTTAGTTTGTCTTTGCACTGTACTTTAAATTTGTGTTGAACTTTAAAGATAGTTGTCTGTTCAAAAATAATTCATTTTCTACCTGGACTCTAAAATATTATGGTATGAAATAGAGGGCTGCAAACTGAAAAAAGTCATTCCCAAAGCCTGCCAACTCCAATGGTAAAATTTTCACAAACGCCACTGCCACCCTAACGCCATTGTTATATTTTCAACTCCTCCCTAACGCCACACTAAAGTTCATTTCATTTTGGAATCCCTGCCAAAGCCAATTGTAAAGTTTCACACGAATTCAAATCCCTGCCAAAGCCGATTGACAGATTTAAAAATCTTTCCAATCCCTACCAAAGCCAATTGATAAATTCAATAATATTTCCAATCCCTGCCGAAGCCAATGTGAAATTTGACAATTTTTCCAATCCCTGCCAAAGCCAATGTGAAATCCGACAAGTTTTCTAATAATCCCTGCCAAAGCCAATGAGATATGCGACAAGTTTTCTAATCCTTGACCAAACTAATGAGATATCCGACAAGTATTCCCATCTCTGCCAAAGCCAATGAGAGCTTCAAAAAAACTTTCTTACTCCAAACACAAAAGCATTTAGCCTAACCAATTTTCATTTATATTTACTCCAACGTTTCCCAGCCGGCCGTGTGGTATATTATGAACTTATATATTATGAAGGTTTTCCAACGTTGTCCTATTGCATTTTTTCAATTATTTTTATTATAAACTCGAACATTGTTTATAATTGTAGTTTTCCTTTTTACGTTTAATCTAAGGCGACGGAAAAATTTATGGCTCTCTAACTTAAAAAGAACAAATAGTTTTAGTTTCGTTTTCTCTCGCACAGCAATGAATTTCATTTTTATTGCAGAGGGACGGCTGTACCAGCCGCGACCGTCATGTGCCGTCTGTGTGGGGTTGAACTTCATGCATCCCGCTTGCGCCAAACAACCGCGTGGGAAATTCAAAGAGGAAAAATTTACTAATATCAATGCCACCCAACTCCGATTGAATAAAATAAGGCTGGCTCTCAATGCCACCAACTCCATTTGGATACTATAAATGCAACGCCAGCCAAAGCCACCTGAATCCAACAATAATCCAGTCCCGACCGACTCCCGTATAATTTTTCGAAATATTTCCACTCCCTTCCGACTCCCGTATAATTTTTCGAAATATTTCCACTCCCTTCCGACCCCGTTCCATTTCAGAGATAATATTCCCAAAGCCACCCAAAGCCAAATTATTTATTTTACCCAACTCCAACTCTGACCGAAAATGAGGGAGTCCCTTGGCTTTCTATGGAGTTGGAGTTATCCCAAAGCCTTTGCAGTCCTCTACACCTAACCCAGGTAGTCAATTAAGTCAGGCACCCATTATGGGAACGCCCCCATTACCCATGCCAAATAGCGCGCCCCAAAATCCGTTTAATACCCCAGCGCCCAGCGTAGCTAATTACTCTATAACGTCAAACACCAATGCCGCTACAGCGCCACCACCCATGTATTGTCCACCAACTACCCCATTTATGTTTTCCAACCCATTACCTGCACCCACCTACGCCGGGAATCCCACAGATGCAGGCCCGAAATTATTCTTATGTAGAATTAAACAAATGCGCATGACTTATAACGTTCCAGAACCCATATTCACCAAACAATGGGTGCCCACTTTATTAACCGGCCCAGCGTTGGAATGGTTCTATACGCAAAACGCAAGTACCCCTTTTTCCGACTTAGTCACTTTCGAAAACGCTTTGCGCACCAGATTCGAAAGAAAAGAGCACGATGAAAACATTAAATGGAAGATTACCGATAGGATACAACGCGCTCAGGAATCCGTGCATGAGTACGCGGAAGCAATTTTAAAACTATGTCATCAGTTAGTTAACCCTCCTGATGAGAGAAAACAGATAAAATACGTCTTTCGTAATATGCGCAACGATATCAAACCATATTTAGCTACCAAAACTTACACTTCTCTCAGAGAATTATTAGATGATGCCTCGGGAGTAGAAAGATCTGTAAACAAGCAAAAACGAGGTGTGGGAACCAATAGTTCTACTTCCACAGTTCAAAATCCTCCGCATTCTCAAAACCCAAGGTATAATAATAGTATCAGTCAGAATTGGAACTCAGGGCCTCCCAGACCCTCATTTAACCATCTTAATCCGCCTCGCGGAAATAATTACCAAAATCCTCCTAACCCCAACACTCAGTCTAAAGTTATAGCTCAGAGTAATAATACACAAAGATGGGTCCCAACCTGTCACAGATGTTCGCAAAAGGGCCACATTAGTCCTGCGTGTCCCAATTATCCCCCTAATAATTTAAACCATCAAAACCCCCAAAGTTCGGGAAACGCCAATCCGGCTGGTGCCCACGAGTTCAGCAACCAGTCTGTACCGCAATCAGCTCTAACGACTCCGCGGCCCACGAACCCGAACCCCTTCCTATAAACCCTATATGTCAACCTGATTTTTCTACTGAATCCCAGGACTTTTTAGATATTTATTTAGGCACCATACCTTGCACCGCTCTTATAGATGGGGGTTCAACCCATACTCTACTTCATAAAGACTTAAAACCCATTTTAGAAAGCTTAGGTTATGCAACCTCCAACACTTCTATATTAGCCCTTGATCAACCCGATGGAAGTCTATTAGCCACCCACGGTGCTGTTACGGTACCATTCTGTTTACCCAGAAAAGAAACCCCCTTTCAGGCAGTCTATGTATCTGCAATTAATTATCAATGTATATTAGGCAAGGATATTTTACGCCAGGTCGGCATGTTAGTCGACTATGGACTTAATAGCTTTTGTTACCGAGACGCCTTAGACAATAGTTTTTACTTCAAGGGTATTGCGTCATCCAATCATGGTAGTGTTTGCCGATTAAACGCAGTATATCAGCTTATTAACGAAGCTAAGGTATTAGATAATCCCCATAGTTTTATTGATGAAGAGGGTATAATTAAGGCCTTAGCCACAGCTACCTTACCAGTTGATCAGGCGCAAGTACTAGAGAATTTAGTTTATAAATACAAGAATATTTTCTCTACAGCACCCGGAAGGACGACCTGTATAGAACATTATGTCGATCTCACTGATCCTAGACCCATTTCCGTTCCTCCATATCGAGTTTCTACCCCCAAACGTGTTCTCATTGATGAAACCATCAATGAAATGTTAGAACAAGATATAATTGAACCTTGTAATGGCCCCTGGGCTAGTCCAATCATTATCATCCCCAAAAATGATGGCGGAAACCGCCTTTGTATCGAATACCGAAAATTAAATGCCGTGACCCGTCGTGATGCCTACCCCCTCCCCCGTATAGACGATATACTTGAGTCAATACATAATCCGAATACAATATCCGACCCCAAAGATACAGATTCAGAAATATCCGACCCCAAAGGTACAGATTCAAAAATATCCGACCTCAAAGATACAGATTCAGAAATATCCGACCCCAAAGACACAGATTCAGAAATATCCGACCCCAAAGATACAGATTCAGAAATATCCGACCCCAAAGATACAAGTTCAGAAGTATCCGACCCCAAAGATACAAATTCAGAAGTATCCGACCCCAAAGATACAAGTTTCGAAGTATCCGACCCCAAGGATACAAGTTCAGAAGTATACGACCCCAAATATACAAATTCAGAAATATCCGACCCCAAGGATACAAATTCAGAAGTATCCGACCCCAAAGATACAGATTCAGAAGTATCCGACCCCAAAGATACAAATTCAGAAGTATCCGACCCCAAAGATACAGATTCAGAAATATCCGACCTCAAAGATACAGATTCAGAAATATCCGACCCCAAAGACACAGATTCAGAAATATCCGACCCCAAAGATACAAGTTCAGAAGTATCCGACCCCAAGGATACAAGTTCAGAAGTATCCGACCCCAAAGATACAAATTTAGAAATATCCGACCCCAGAGATACAAGTTCAGAAGTATCCGACCCCAAGGATACAAGTTCAGAAGTATCCGACCCCAAAGATACAAATTCAGAAGTATCCGACCCCAAAGATACAGATTCAAAAATATCCGACCTCAAAGATACAGATTCAGAAATATCCGACCCCAAAGACACAGATTCAGAAATATCCGACCCCAAAGATACAGATTCAGAAATATCCGACCCCAAAGATACAGATTCAGAAATATCCGACCCCAGAGATACAAGTTCAGAAGTATCCGACCCCAAGGATACAAGTTCAGAAGTATCCGACCCCAAGGATACAAGTTCAGAAGTATCCGACCCCAAGGATACAAGTTCAGAAGTATCCGACCCCAAAGATACAAATTCAGAAGTATCCGACCCCAAAGATACAAGTTCAGAAGTATCCGACCCCAAAGATACAGATTCAGAAATATGCGACCCCAAAGATACAGATTCAGAAATATCCGACTCCAAAGATACAGATTCAGAAATATCCGACCCCAAAGATACAGATTCAGAAATATCCGACCCCAGAGATACAAGTTCAGAAGTATCCGACCCCAAAGATACAAATTCAGAAATATCCGACCCCAAAGATACAGATTCAGAAATATCCGACCCCAAAGATACAGATTCAGAAATATCCGACCCCAAAGATACAGATTCAGAAATATCCGACCCCAAAGATACAGATTCAAAAATATCCGACCCCAAAGATACAGATTCTGAAATATCCGACCCCAAAGATACAAATTCAGAAGTATCCGACCCCAAAGATACAAGTTCAGAAGTATCCGACCCCAAGGATACAAGTTCAGAAGTATCCGACCCCAAAGATACAAATTCAGAAATATCCGACCCCAAAGATACAAATTCAGAAATATCCGACCCCAAGGATACAAATTCAGAAGTATCCGACCCCAAGGATACAAATTCAGAAATATCCGACCCCAAAGATACAGATTCAGAAATATCCGACCCCAAAGATACAGATTCAGAAATATCCGACCCCATAGATACAAATTCAGAAGTATCCGACCCCAAGGATACAAGTTCAGAAGTATCCGACCCCAAAGATACAAATTCAGAAGTATCCGACCCCAAAGATACAAATTCAGAAGTATCCGACCCCAAAGATACAAATTCAGAAGTATCCGACCCCAAAGATACAAATTCAGAAATATCCGACCCCAAAGATACAAATTCAGAAATATCCGACCCCAAAGATACAAATTCAGAAGTATCCGACCCCAAGGATACAAGTTCAGAAGTATCCGACCCCAAAGATACAAATTCAGAAGTCATGTTGGTAGGTGATACGCAAATTTGAGAATCATCCACGCTTTGGATGACTGAAGGAGAGTTGAGTGCTTACCGATTCATGATCGACATTGTTTCATAATGGCTGGTTGCTGGTCGGGGTTTCTAGACAGCCGGACAGAATCTGAATGATTTTGTTTGGGTGACTACTGTTCAATAACAGTGATAGAACTGGACAGGGCGAATTCTTATAGAATGGTGTAATTGACGAAGGACGTTTAATGTCGGGGTTGGGCAGGGAATGTGGAGTTGTGGCTGATATTGATCCTCAGCATGACAAAATATGCACACGGCAACGTTGAAACCTCATTGCCAACTTTTTTGCCAGGGAAAAACTACAAGGTAGGACACGTGTGGCACGTGATATTATTTAAGCAGACAATGTCTGTTGCATTTGGACAACCGCCATTTGTTTTTGGAGCGCCTAGAATGTTGTTGCGCAAAGATAGGGCAAAATTTGTATACCCGCGCGTTCAAGTTTACTTGCCATATCAACAAGAAAAGTCGAAAGCACTCACTCACTGTGTTAGTAACGCGTAAGATAATTTAGAAATAAGAGAGAAGCAACGGTTTTTAGGTTTTTACCGGCTCTACGTGTTTTTCTCTTCGCATTGAGTTCCGATTTTAATTTCTTTTTGCCTTAGAAAATATAAGGAAGGAATAGCAGATAGACCAATTGTTTAGCCAAGAGTCAAATATTTTTATTTTCATGTTTAAACTCATATTTTTTGTTTAACCAACTTATCCCCTTAACTCCATATATTTTCAAGGGCACACAGATGCATAGCATCCACTAAAAATGTAGCAATAAAACTCAAAGCCCCCCGGGCCTATCGGGTCAACCACTTTTAGGGTAATAAAATCCCTACTCTAACAAAACAACAAAAACTCTCGAGAGAAAAAAGCCCCGCACTCTCTTGTCGTACTTCAACACAACCAGAACGCAGTTTCTCTTGTACCAACTTTATTTTTCTGTATTGTTTTTTATGTTCATAAATGACAGTTCGTTTGTTTTATCCATCACGTATGAAAGTTAATCATTAGTTCACGAACACCAATTTTTTAAAGGTTTACTGTTAATTTCAACCTCTCACGGCTTATACAACTCTGCTGTTGGAAAACGACTCTTATACTACTTAAGAAACTGTGTTTCACGTTTTTACCAGTGGGCAGCTGTCCGAATCGTGCAGGGCGGCTTAGTCGCTCTCAAACAAATTACCTTGAAAGATTATAGGCCTATTTCATGTTTTTATAGTTTGACCTTTCAGAAACAGTGCGAATCTGTTTGAAAGAGTATAGTGTTGAATCGCCTCTAGATGGGGTAGATTTCCTTTTCGAAGCCCGATTTTTTCTCGTTAATCTTTACTATTTGCCTACTAAATTTTCAATTGTTAGGCAACAACTAGTCTGTTGTCAAAGCTACTTGAATTAAGGACATAGATTAATTTCAAAAGAAGGTTCGCATGCGGTTGCAGAGTTGTAGGATTGAGTTTCCTCTGGTGTAGTATTCCGCTTTCAAAACGGATCTCTTCTTACAAGTCAGTTGCGGCTCGTTTTGACCCGCCTTTCTATGTTTATCAGTAGGGTGTTTTCGTGGTAGAAGAAACGGTGATAATAAGGTTGGCCGAATAGAAGTGAAACAGAGTTTCTTAAGTAGTATAAGAGTCGTTTTCCAGCAGCAGAGTTGGATAAGCCGTCAGAGGTTGAAATTAGCAGTAAACCTTTAAAAAATTGGTCTATCTGCTATTCCTTCCTTATATTGTCTAAGGCAAAAAAATTAAAATCGGAACTCAATGCGAAGAGAAAAACACGTAGAGCCGGTAAAAACCTAAAACCGTTGCTTCTCTCTTATTTCTAAATTCTCTTACGCGTTTCAATTACAGTGAGTGAGTGCTTTCGACTTTTCTTGTTGAATCAACAGATTCTGTCCGGCTGTCTAGAAACCCCGACCAGCATCCAGCCATTATGAAACACTGTCGATCATGAATCGGTAAGCACTCAATTCTCCTTCAGTCATCCAAAGCGTGGATGATTCTCAAATTTGCGAATCACCTACCAACATGACTCTTTGAGACTTTAATGTCGAAAACGTGAATAAGCGCCACCGAAACGAAATTCAAGTTTCCAGACGTCTCCCATTAGTCTACCCTTCCACCTTCACATGTGTAAACAAATATCCGCGATTTAGACAACTAGTGAATATTTCCATTACAACTGTATAACTTTACGTTCTATGGTGAAGCTTGATTTAATACGGCGTGGCCCAACTTGTTTTTCCCAGCTTTAGCTTAAGCATAGTCGGGTTGACTCTAAGTTAATTATAATTAATGAAAAAGGGTTTTTTGCGTCACTATTTCCTTAATAACCTTTGAAAATCAAATCCGATTTTAATTTTGAAAACAGATTTGGTTTCTGTGTAACGTTATGCATAAAATGAGATCTACCACAACAAATTTGAAGAAATATTTCGTGACGTCATTTTGCGATAATTTACACATTCATGTGTTGCTCGTGCTTCTTTCAAGATTTTCTATTAATTACGATGGCATCGGGTTTTCAAGGGTTCAGCCTTTCCAAAAACGTCTTACTCGTCGCTCTAGCTATTATAGAAGAAAAATGGCGACCGAATGAAATCGGCCGGAAACGTTTGATCGCGACTGTACTCAAACAACGTTTGACTGAAGGAAGGAGTTTTAAGATATGTTTACATGAAAATATTTTTATGATCCCGGAAGGAATTAATTCTGATATAAGTTGTTTTCGTGTTTAAGTACTAACGAAATTATGTATGAAGATATGTCTCCTGGTTAGTCGTTTTCTAAATTAAATAATTTAGATCCAAATATTGCTCTAAGCCTTAGTTCTGAAAGTATTTCATTTACCTTTCCTATGTTCTGTTAACTTCTTGTAAAATGTAAATAATTAAGATGAAGCTTCAGAAGGACCACCGAGAAAAAATTGCAAAAGAATTAAGCCATCTAATTTAAAAAATAAACGATCCAAGAAAGCTGTTTTAACCGGGATGGAAAACTAGGTAGGATCGCACTTTACGTGACCCACCCAACTAACAATGGTTTCTAATTAATTGGACCCTGAGGAGTCCGAAAAAAAATAGTTAAAAAATTATTTGGCAGCCGCAAGTTGGTGAAAAAAATTTTGGAAAATTTTAAAATCCATGCACTTACCGCCATTGAAGTCGCTATCCGCTTAACGCATTCTGCACTCAATCTCGCAAAATAAGCCGGGAGCGACTGTAAAAAATTCACGTACTCGCGCCGGAGTTATAGCTATGGAATTTTTTAAGCTTACGGAAACCTTCATTTCTGATAAAAGGACGGAAATATAATGCGAGGAAAACTGCTATGTTTTGGGGAAATCGTTGAATTTTTTGGGAATCCGATAATTGATAACGGTAAATTTTGGTAAATGCCGTCAAATTATTTTTGAATTTATTTTGGAAAATGTGTCAAATCCTTGGGGAATTAGATTTTTTGGAACAAAATTTTTAAATCAAAGGCGTCAAGTTATTGCAACTATGTTTTGGAAAAGGTGTCAAATTATTGGGAAATCAGCAAATGTCAACATCAATATTTCAGAAAAAGAGTCTAGTTTTTGCAACTATATTTTGGGAAAAGCGACAAATTATTGGGAAGCTACCAAACGTCAACATTAATCTTTTAGAAAAGGATTCTAGCTGTTGCAACTATATTTTAGAAAAGGCGTCCAGTTATTTCAGCAATATTTTGGAAAAGGCGACAAATTATTGGGTAATTAGCAAATGTCAACATCAATATTTTAGAAAAGGCGTCTAGTTATTTCAGCCACATTTTGGAAAAGGCGGCAAATTATTGGGTAATTAGAAAATGTCAACATCAATATTTTAGAAAAGCCGTCTAGTTATTTCAGCCATATTTTGGAAAAGGTGGCAAATTATTGGGTAATTAGAAAATGTCAACATCAATATTTTAGAAAAGCCGTCTAGTTATTTCAGCCATATTTTGGAAAAGGAGGCAAATTATTGGGTAATTGCCAAATGTCAACATCAATATTTTAGAAAATGCGTCTAGTTATTTCAGCCATATTTTGGAAAAGGAGGCACATTATTGGGTAATTTGAAAATGTCAACATCAATATTTTGGAAAAGCCGTCTTAGTTATTTCAGCCATATTTTGGAAAAGGAGGCAAATTATTGGGTAATTAGCAAATGCCAACATCAATATTTTAGAAAAGCCGTCTAGTTATTTCAGCCATATTTTGGAAAAGGCGGCAAATTAATGGGTAATTAGCAAACGTCAACATCAATATTTTAGAAAAGGCGTCTAGTTATTTGAGCCATATTTTGGAACAGGAGGCAAATTATTGGGTAATTAGAAAATGTCAACATCAATATTTTAGAAAAGCCGTCTAGTTACTTCAGCCATATTTTGGAAAAGGACGCAAATTGTTGGGTTATTAGCAAATGTCAACATCAATATTTTAGAAAAGCCGTCTAGTTATTCCAGCCATATTTTGGAAAAGGAGGCAAATTATTGGGTAATTAGCAAACGTCAACATCAATATTTTAGAAAAAGCGTCTAGTTATTTCAGCCATATATTGGAAAAGGCGGCAAATTATTGGGTAATTAGCAAACGTCAACATCATTTTTGGAAAACGCGTTAAGTTATTGAAACTATATTTTGGAAAAGATGCCTATTTTTCGGCAATTTGATAAATGTAAACAGCAATATTCTAGAAAGGCGTCAAATTATTTGTCAATTTGTTAAGTTTGAACGGAAAATTTTCGAAGGGTGTTTAATTATTCAGCAATTTGCTAAATGTGAATGGCAATATTTCGCAAAAATGTGCCGAAGTATTCCGCAATTTTATAATTGTAATCAACCATATTTTGAGAGAGGTTTCAAACCCTTGGCCAATTCGAAATGTGAAGGGCAATATTTTGGAGCTTGTGTCACATTATTCCGGGATGTAACGAAATGTAAATAGAGTACTAGGGAGGAACTCAATGGTATGCAGTAATTTGTGGCACTTAGCGTTACCCGAGATACACCACTTGGAGGTGGCCACACGTCGTTTCTCATGGGGAGTTTTTTATGGCAGGACCCCTTGCCTACTGCCGGCAACAATGTCCTGTGTAGTCTTCACTCGGCAAGCCCTCTTGCCTGCTGCCGGCTTCGTTTCCCTGCGGAGTTTTGAATTACTCCGCAGGGCAACGAAGCCGGCAGCAGGCAAAAGGGCTTGCCGAATGAAGACTACCCAGGACATTGAAGCCCTTTTGTCTACTACCTGCATCACTCATCGCTGACTTCAAAATTGTTTTCAGCGTTTTGCCCTGCAACAAGGAACGCCGGCTCTGTTTCTGGATTCAGAGTACTTAACTCTTCCTCCGACACGCCAATTTCAATTAGATCAAGGCCTTTTCTTCCTGGACCAGGGTAGCATTCCTTGACGTCCTCCAAGAACCGACGGAAGTTGGTTCCTGGAGGAAGCCAACTGCCATCTTGGTCCTTGAAAAACAAGCACCTGTACCAATAGGTCGCCATGTAGCTGTTCAATGCCCTGTCAGTTCTATATGACTTAATGCTGTCCTTCAAATGCCTGTTCCTATTTTCGATGTTATTGGTATGAGCTCGTGAATCCTCAGAATTCATAAACTCATACTTATGAAGGACAGTCAGATGCTCCTGAAATCCCATCAAAGTACAATTCATGTACATTGGGGCACCGTCCGAAACAATAACGGACCCAGGGACTATATACTTAGACATAAAACGGCCCTGGACTTATTTTTGACCCTTAAAAAGAGACCATCTTTTGTATCTCTGCAGTAAATGCCAAAGATACAAATGGCCTCTCCAGCCAATTGAGCCCCACGATGGTATTTTCGACAGTATAAATACGTTTCGTCCACCTCTACGAACAGTCCTGGTCCTCCTATCTGAACCTTGTCAGCCCTGTTCGAGATTACAATCTCAGCTACCTCACGGCACATGGAAAACTAGTCCACGACGGTATGGGCGGAACATTCACTGTGGGTAACAACGTCAGACATGCTCATGCTGCACACCCACAGGAATACCAAAAAGAGATTGTCAGTGACCGACGAGTTTTGATTATAGAACCAGGTGTTTTTTGAGGGGACGAAAGCCTTTACACATTCGCTTACCAAGTACTCTGGTACTTTTCTTTTTTTCGCCTTTAAAGCTTTTCGCTTATTATCGCGAGATTTGGCGGCTGAACAGCGGATTAAATATCCAAATCGCCTTTGAGCATCCTGAACGCCCACAAGATACCCATTTATCTCCCCATCTTCAGACCTGTTCCTGCATTCACAAACTATCTTTCGTTCATTGAACGAATCAAGTCGCGGGACAAGCTCCAAAGAAAGTACCAGAGTAATGGCGTCCTTCTCTGACCTCGCCTTAAGGGCATCATCCATACACGGGAAAAATCCGCCCCAATTCCTCAGTGAAACCCTTTTTAAAAAAATGCTCCCCATTCCCAAAATTAGAGTTTTCAAAAATATCGCCCTTAAAATTAGCCTCGGAAATTGAAAAATATCTCCTTGACTCCCAAATATATCAAATATCACAGCAAAAATAAATGCCTTAAAAAAGCCTCCTGAAAAAAAAACCTGTCTTATCGCGTTGGTTTTCAACGAGTCTCTGCGCCATGCGAAGATCGTTGTCATAGCAACCAGCCTGGCGGGAAGAGCCTAAAGTCCGGGGGGCGGAAATTTGGCGCCAATTTTACAGGGGGGTCGTCAAAGTTCTTCCAACAACTTTTTTCACAAAGTGTTTATTAGAAAGTATTCAGTGCTTTGGAATTATTTTAGTTACAAGAATACGAGGAGAAGGTAAAATTATGGCTTTCAAAAACAATCGTGTTGTGCCCATGAGACGCTTATTAAATGAAATGGATGTGACTAATTTCAGTAGCGTTCCGGACCATATTGTTTGTGCATTTTTTGACGAATGCACGTATTTGAAACGAATGCAGGTTGTAGCATTTTGCATATTGAATGGCATACCAGAGTATAATGCATGGCGATTAATACGCTGGAGAGATTGTTCTAGGGAAGACAAACGTAAGGTAGCGGATCTTTTCGTTTATATGAAAAAATCGGAAAATTGTGGGAGGTTTTATTCTTACGAGATCCATTCTGGGCTTATAAGATATTTGGATGGTGCTACTAGGTATTTTGGTTCTCGAATTGAGTAACCTTTTTATAAACTCTCTACTTAATTTTTATCGAGATGATAAAAAATGTGAATATAAAGCATTCATTTAGGGCGGACGATATGGGCAGTAGGATAAGGGGGCCTGCCATTAAAAAAATTCCCCATGAGAAACGACGTGTTGCCACCTCCAAGTGGTGTTTCTTGGGTAACGCTAAGAGCCACACATTCATGCTTACCATTTTTAAATTACAGTGCATTACTTTCAAATTGTATTGAGTCCATCCCCAGTGAACCACTTTCCAAAATATCATTTATAAAATTCAGGAATAATTTACACCTTTTCCAAAATATCGTCCTTTACATTTATCAAATTCCCGAATAATTTTCCACCTTTTCCAAAATATCATCCTTCACATATATGAAATTCCGAAAAATCTGACGGCATTTCCCAAAATTTCAAAGATTTCCCCAAAACATAGCAGTTTTCCTCGCATTATATTTCCGTCCTTTTATCAGAAATGAACGGTTTCCGTAAGCTTAAAAAATTCCATAGCTTTAACTCCGGCGCGAGTACGTCAATTTTTCACAGTCGCTCCCGGCTTATTTTGCGAGATTGAGTGCAGAATGCGTTAAGCGGATAGCGACTTCAATGGCGGTAAGTGCATGGATTTTAAAATGTTCAAAAAAACTTTTCACCAACTTGCGGCTGCCAAATAATTTTTTAACTATTTTTTTGGACTCCTCAGGGTCCAATTAATTAGAAACCATTGTTAGTTGGGTGGGTCACGTAAAGTGCAATCCTACCGAAAAGTACGTTGATCTGTAAGTTTAGAGTTGGGACATGAAACTATTTCAAATGAATATAAATTTTAAGTATATTTCTACGAATTACAAGTGTACAAAAAGAAAAAAACCTGAAACCCAACCAAAGGGAGAAAAGAAATCAAAGAAGCCTGCATTAAAAAGAAAAATTCATTTGTAAATACTAAATATATCCTTAATATGATAAAATATGATTAATATTAAAATTCACGTTCAATTAGAAATGTACCTGAAAAGTCTCGAGGTGTAACAATAGAAAAAGATGTTAAAAAAATTGGGATAGTTGATGGTAAGGCCAAATTACGTAGCTAAGTGTTCCAAGTATTTAATATCATTAAATGTGTTTCAGAGAAAAAGTATGACGTAATGTTTGAACAGGCCTTCAAAAATGCTATTCTTTTCATAAAAAATGACCTTCTCGATTTCCCAATTAATGCAATTAACATGAAAGTCATACATTGGATCACGAATTTGCGATCAAATGGACTAATATATGAAATTTTCAAAGAAATGTTGAAAACATTATTAACAAAAACTGCTTCTGACAAACTATATTCGGACTATAAGAAAATAAGTCTTATCTTATTTGTGATCAGATATTAGGCAAGCTCTATTCAAAACCTCATCAGGGTTAATATTCACGGCTAATCTAATCACAAACTCAGTTTAAACCAAACCTATGAAATATGGAGCAGGGTTGCTTAAGGGTTGGTTTTTAAGTTAATCAGATGAATGATTTGCCTCGAATAACTCATAATTATACTTGTTATAATTATGAGTCCTTAAGCGCCTTAGAATAAAAGCCAACATTTCCATAAAAACGTGATCGACGAACCATCAGTTTTTCTAAGACATCCAAAAAAGCTATCAATTATTATTCTACAATAATATAGAAATGGTTTACCAAGATAGTACGTATGTAAGATGGAAGTACTATTGCAACTATTAAGTGTAATGAATACGACATCAGTTTTTTGAACTTATAAAGTAAATTATAATAACGCATAGTTTAGAATTATCTAGAAAACTATAACGCATTGAATTAAGTTTTTTAATGTGTAGTACCTTCAGAGTAGGTGTAATATTGGAAATAATTGGTTGAAAAAGTAAACATATTCGTAGTATAGTGTAATATTTGAAGGTTGAAAAATATTCCAAATATTGTGTAATTTCGAAGTATCCAGTAATATTTAGAAGTATATTCGTAGTATGAGGAATTACCGTGTAATATCTGGAAGTATATTCGTAGTATGAGGAATTATCGTGAAATATCTGGAAGTATATTCGTAGTACCGTGTACTATTTGTAATACCAAGAATTTCGTAATATATTCGTAGTACCGAGTAATATTTAGTATGGTGTACGTTGAAAACGCTAATGGCTACCCCCTCGGACAGTAGCTTGCATATTCGTTGCAAACACGTTGGGCTTCTTCCAATATGGAAAGTGACTTTTTGTTCCTTTTTAAATTAGTGGCTCCTTCTGGGGCCTCAAAATAGACTGGACGGGGTCTCCCTCGTTCAGCCATCAAAATTTAAAATTGTATTAGTAATTTCTCTTGTTGGCTTGGGAGATAAACTCCCAAGGGAATATTGAGATTGGCTCTCGGGAAAAACAGAAATATTCTCTTTTTAGGTTCGGGACGTTATTATTATTAAGGTAAACTTGGACCTCATAAGGAGACCGTAACCTTTTATTATCAGGAGGTCGATAATAGATATCAACTTCATTACCTCCGGGCCGAACCGTTGCCCTCTTACATACGTCTCGTCGCCATCCCAATTTAAAAGGTTCTAAATAAATATCGGGTAATGTAACCTTATTTAACCGAGGAGTTCTCTTAGACTCCGATAACGTGGTCGAAGAACTATCAGACGCACGCAACGATTGGGATTTCGATTGAGGGATCTGTTCAGGGGTAGATATGTCCTCCGAAAGAGTAGAAATCTGTTCAGGAGGTACTATTTCCTCCGAAAAACCAGAAGAAGGAGAATGGTGTAACGCATGTCCCGATATTGACTTGTCAGAAGACGTTGATTTGTCTTCCGGCGTTAGAATTTCTTCTGTAAAACTGGATGTTGGTGTATTTAGCTTAGTTTCCGC
The DNA here is from genome assembly GCA_019434445.1 of Phalangium opilio. Lineage (NCBI taxonomy): Eukaryota > Metazoa > Arthropoda > Arachnida > Opiliones > Phalangiidae > Phalangium > Phalangium opilio. The sequence continues at coordinate 153,164 of JAEQBA010002355.1, read as the reverse complement.
GACTGATTCATGATCAGACGGGGAAGCCTCCCCTGCCGCAGAAGGCGGTCTATCGTTTGTGGGATGATCGAGCTGAAAAGCCCTCATATCATGATAGGTAAAAAGGAGGAGAGGAGGATCTTCAAAAAGGGCCATGCCCGGTTCACTATCAGAATCTGTAGGTTGCGGTAAATCATCTCGAACTGCAGGAGGGATCTGTTGATCCGCTGCCTGATCTTCTAGAGTAATTGATGTCGAGGTTTGAAGGACATCTGGGATAGTAGGAATGATCGGTTGATCAATTTCCTGACCGTCCTGAGGTGGCGGTGACGTAGAAGATGATGATGATTCAGATGACGTGGTTGAGGAAGTCTCCGTAAGAGGGTGGTCCGCGGTACCACCATTTGTTGAGGGACTAGACTCGGGATCATCTGCAACGTTCGATTGAGAAGTGGGGGCATTTTCGGCATTGTCGAAGACGGCTACATTAGTCCAGTAAAGTTTTAGATGCTCTAAGTTAACTTTCCCTATATTCTGCCCTGAGTTAGCATCTTCTAACTCGTAGACAACGGCAGAATGTTAAGCTACTATTTTAAAGGTACCTGCCCATTTAGGACTAAGCTTTTACATAAGCTGACCTGTCGTACTTGATAAAGGATGTGTTTCCATCCATACTAATGTTCCTACCTCAAACTCAAGAGGGTCATGGCGGAGGTCATAGTATTTTTCTGGTGTGCTTTAGCTAACTTAGACAATTCATTACTGAATGCTAATTGTTCCTTAAGAACCTTCAAAGCCTTATTACGACTGGGGTCATCAGGGTCGTGAATGGGTTCTTCAATGTCTAAATCCCAAGGGAGACGTGGCTCCCGCCCTAAATTAAAAAGAAAGGGGATCTGCCCGTGGTCTCATGGGGTGCGGAATTTATAGCGAATTGAAGAAGGTCAAGGGATTCATCCCATCTATCGTGGTGATTCCCTACATAGAATGATATTAACTCGCCTATTACTCTATTTACTCTTTCGGTGGGATTTCCCTTAGGTGTGTAGGGGATGGTAAACTTTGGGTTTATTTTAAAAGCTCTGCACGTCTGCAGCCAAAGTTTCGAAGTAAACTGTACCCCTCTATCACTAAGAATAGCTTTCGGTGCTCCCCACCTAGTAATAATAGACTTGAAAGCCTGCACACAGGTCTTAGCTGTAATAGTCTTAAGTGGTATCATTTCCACGAATTTAGTCATATAATCGACAAAAACTATTAAATATTTGTATAGTCGGTCAAACGAAAGAAGAGCCCTGAGATTTTTGTCCAAATTGGTGTCGCCACCATCGACCCCTAAGTACTTTATCAACTTGTTTTGTTTTGTCAATAGTCGTCTGTAATATAGTCTGCTATAAACAGATAGGCTTAATCGCAATAGAACCAATAAATCTTGCAATATATATTTAATATGTTTATGTTTCATGGTTTTTTACGATCATCGAGTATTAAAGAATATAAAACAAAATTAACGACAAGACACCAGTCTTATCTTTGTTGAACTAGCATTGCAATATATTTAAAGTACTTGTCATATATTGCAAAATGTATTGGTTATATTGCGATTAAGCCTATCTGTTTATAGCAGACTATATTACAGACGATTATTGACAAAACAAAACAAGTTGATAAAGTACTATGGGTTCGATGGTGGCGACACCAATTTGGACAAATTTCTCAGGGCTCTTCTTTCGTTTGACAGACTATAGTGGTGTCTACTTGAAGGGAAGGGTCCCATTATGTCGACACTAATTTGGTCCCAAGGACTTGCTATTTCAGAGGGTTGCATTAGCCCTGGCTTTTTTCAATTCCTAGCCTTAAATTGTTGGCATAAAGAGCATCCTCTGACATAGTCCTGGACGTCACTAACTATAGTAGGCCACCAATATCTATATGTCACTTTACTTAGGGTCTTATCTTTACCCCTGTGAGCTGATAGTGGGTGGTCATGTAATAACCTCATGGCTTCTAGCCTTAACCGAGGAGGTAAATAAATTTTCTCAGGATAGTTCCTGTAAGGTCTTCTATACAGAAGATCATTCTTTGTTTCGAACATTTTATTCCTAACTGGGTTAGGTTCTTGCAAGGAATGTATAATAGGGGAAGCAAATGGATCTTCCCTTTGAGATGTTCTTACATCTTCTAATGTAAATACGGAATATAAAGCTCTAGGACCTGGAGCACGTATCCGACCTTCAACAGAATCACTAGAGGAAGTTGAACTACTACTACTACCGGTAGAATTTTGACTGGTACTGCTACTAGTTGGATCCAATTTACTAGTAGAATTTGAAGTAGATGAGCTAAAGTTAATGCTTAAAACGTTTATCGGAGCTCTCGATAACGCGTCAGCTACTACATTTTCTACTCCTTTTTTATGCTAAATTGTAAAGTCAAATGTTTGAAGGTACATAGCCCATTTAACTAGTCGAGAATTTGGTTCCCTGATATTAAACAACCACTGTAAAGCCTGATGGTCAGTAAAGACAGTGAATTTACGACCTTCTAAAAATGGCCTAAACTTCTTAACCGCCCAACAAATGGCTAAACACTCTTTCTCGCCAGTGGAGTACCTAGTTTCCGCATCTTTTAATCCTCTACTAGCATAAGCTATAGGAACTTCTACATTGTCTTGTATTTGAGAAAGAAGGGCACCTAACCCTGCATCACTAGCATCTGTAGTGAGAATGCACGGGGAATCCCTTCTAAAGAAAGCTAACGGATGAACCTTACAAATCGCTTCCTTAATCTGTTCGAACGCTTGTTGCTGTTCGAAACCCCAAATAAATTTTTGATCCTTGCTTTTAAGCTTATTAATAGGGGCTACTATTTGGGAGTAGTGGCTAATAAACATATTATGCCAACCTGCCATACCTAAAAATCTCTGTACTTTCTTAACATTTTTAGGAGGAGGGAACTTCTGTATGGCTTCTATTTTAGAAGGATCTATATGCACTCCTGTTTCATTAACTATGTGACCAAATATGGTAGCTTCTTTTTGAGCGAAACTTCATTTTTTTAACTGTAGGGTGAGACCCGCTTCCATTAATCTATTTAGAACATATTCTAAACACGTTAAGTGTTGATCCCAATCTTCGCTAAGCGAGATTAGATCATCTAAATAGTCTATTAATTGGAAGTAATCGGCATCTCTAAAGATCTCGTCGATTAAGCGCTGAAAGGAGCTAGGGACATTACACAGCCCAAAAGGAAGTACATTAAACTCGTACTTTCCCAAATGAGTCACGAAAGCAGTTTTTTCCCTACTTTTGGGTGCATTTCCACCTGCCAATACCCTGATTTAAGGTCAAGGGTGTTAATAAACTTGGGTCTTCCAACCCTAGCTAACATGTCCTCTATATTAGGCAAGGGATAAGGGTCCTTTATGGTAACCTGATTTAGTTTTCTGTAATCAATACAAAACCTATAGGTTTACCCCGTTTTGTTTGATCAACTAAAACTACGGGCGAAGCCCAAGGAGATACTGAGGGTCTAATTATCCAGTCATCTAACATTTCCCTTACATGTTGTTCAATTATTTTCCTTTTCTGGTCATTAACACGATAAGGCTGAGATTTTATGGGCGGACTATATCCCGTATGAATCTCATGGAAGATTAGTCCTGTTCTTCCTACTTTATCAGAAAACAGCTCAGGAAATTTTAATAAATGGGATTCTAATTGATGACGTTGTTCCTCAGAGATAGGGGCTGCGGAAACTGCGTCCCTAATACTATTCACAATCTCCATATCTATAGGATCATTTTCAGATGGAATTGAAAAAGGGATCTTTAAGTTACCCACTAAACAATGTGACGATTCAAAATCTAATTTGACCCTATTTTCTTCACGAAAATCTTGACCTAATATAAAATCACTATTTAGGGAAGGAACTATGTAGAATTTAAATTTGAAATGTTTCTCACTTTCATTTGACTTGAGAGTAAACTCTAGTTCGTGAGAACCTTTTGTAAACGTATAACGGCCATCACCCCAAACTACACAATCAAGTTGTTCATCTTCAGGTAATTCTGATGAATTTCTATGTTTACAAATTTTCTGCCACTGATCCAAACTGACAAAAGAGGCATCAGCATCTCTACGAGGATGGGAACTTAAAGTTTTTGAAGAGAATCAAAAATTGAAGGCAGAATGTCCTTTACTTCAAGGTAAAGGTGTGCGAATACCACTTTTTGGGAATCAAACCGGTTATGGAATACCATAAAATTTTCCTTATAAAATACCGAATCCAATAGTTTATTCCAAATCGAATACCGAATAGTTAGACCTTGGTAAATGTTTCACTACCCGATTAATCGCGAATAATTATGAGTGGTATTCGCAAATAGGTAACCCTAATATTCGCGAATACTAGGCTTAACTATTCGCGATTAATCGGGTTGAAACCCTAATATTCGCGAATAGTTAATACAAAGCAAGGAGAAAAACATTTAGAACCTTCTAAATTTCAAAATACCTTTCCTCATTAGTGGACAAGTAGAGATATGTCACAAAAATTACATTTAACAGCGTCTGTCCCCGAACTTAAATAGTAAAACCCATGACAGGTTAATTCTGACGGTTTTACAAACGTACTCGAAAATTTAATAGGGCAATATTTCGGAAAAGGTGGGAAATAGTATTGGGACCATTGTTTTGGAAAAGGTGGGAAATAATATTGGGAACATTGATTTGGAAAAGGTGGGAAATAATATTGGGACCATTGTTTTGGAAAAGGTGGGAAATAATATTGGGACCATTGGTTTGGAAAAGGTGGCAACAAATTATTAAGACCGTTGTTTTGGAAAAGGTGGCAACTAATTATTGGGACCATTGTATTGGAAAAGGTGGCCACTAATTAGGTAACCAAATAATCACGAGACCAAACCGTGCCGAGACCAAATAATCACGATAACAAATAGTCCCCAGACCAAATAATCACTATAACAAATAGTCCCCAGACCAAATAATCACGATAACAAATAGTCTCGCGACCAAATAATCACGATACCAAATAGTCCCGAGACCAAATAATCACGAGGCCAAATAATCACGAGGCCAAATAATCATGATACCAAATAATCACGAGGCCAAATAATCATGATACCAAATAATCCCGATACCAAATAGTCCCGAGACCAAATAGTCCCGAGTCCAAATAGTCCCGAGACCAAATAATCACGATACCAAATAGTCCCGAGTCCAAATAGTCCCGAGACCAAATAATCACGATACCAAATAGTCCCGAGACCAAATAATCACGATAACAAATAGTCCAGAGACCAAATAATCACGATACCAATTAGTCCCGCGACCAAATCCGCGAGACCATATTTTCCTGTTCCGTTCGGGGCAAGCACCTGGAATCAATAAAATGTTTGACCCCCTAGGTGAAATGAATCACCACCCCCAATTAATAAAGCAATAAATCACTCTAAATATAAATTCCATTGAAAACAATGCAGTAAAAAAGCCAGTAAATTAGGCACGCTTGAACGTGTTTACGTAAGAATAGAAAACAGATGGGAATAAACTCTTTTGTTGAGGTTCAGCCCCGCCCCGCCCCCTTATTGTCCTTAACCAACTGGAATGTTTACGGGAAAAAAAAGATGAAACTGGTAACCTAAATGAATATACCCTCAGGCTAAATATCAACCCCGCTCTCAAGAAAACCACTCGACGACGATCATTCGATGATGAACTTTTAAAATAGGGGAAGAATGGGATGGGGTTATCGGGGTGAATGGATACGAGCCTAGCATATTTCTACAAAAAAGGATGAAACCATTATAACCATCTCGGGGGTAATTACGACTGGGGTAATTATCGTTACTTAAATTTGAAAATAAAAGTGAACGTTATGGAGGGAAAGAGGTTTCACGCTAACAACGGCCGAGGGTAGAAAACTGAACGAGAAATATGGTTTTATAAAATTTCAGTACAATCTTTTGAATGATGAAGCCGAAGTTATTAAATGTTTGTACGAAGCTATTGTACCGTGTTAAAAATTTCATAGCCGCTTGTTTTGATCCTTTTAGTGTTTTCGAAGATTTTTGTAACTAAGTTCGTGACAAAAATCTGACAAGTAAACTACAATTATATAATTTATTCTATATTTGCTTAAATAACGATGCGTGCATTCCCAATACTATTAGAATAGGCGATTTTAAAAATGACGTTTCAAAGGTGCGCGCGCAGAAATTAGGGAGGGAAAATGCCTTCCATCTCTGCTTTTTCCCCGGCTACATATTTTGTATAGGGGACTTTTTGAAAAGGCCTATTGCTTGTGCTCTTTAAATTTTTTGGAATAAAAAACCAAATCTGATTCTTTTACAACTGGTATAAGCCAATGTTTTTCAGGATCTACCATAGCATGAGCCCAAAATTTGCCACGTGACATCATGATAATAAATTCACCACAACAATCGACAACATTCACCAAGGACACTAAAATTTAAAATTTTTCGCCAACACAGTCAAGTGATACGTGACTTCATCACCCCCCCCCCCCCGCCCCCCCCCAACGCGAGGGTTGTCCCTATAACCATAGTTTTATCGTCCAAAAGGGGGAGAAGGAAGGGGGTAAAACTGGGGTTATAGGAATATCCTTTCTTTCTGACGCTAGCTCGGGCTTCAAAGTTACCAGTCCACCTAAGTCCTTTTCCATATTTTACGTCTTTGAATCAAAATACCGGATGTCCGATCTGAAGAAAATAAGATGGTCAAACAAGAGGCTCTGTATGAATATATGAACGGATTTATATTATGTCTAATATAACGCTGTTGAATAGTAGCGAATGCTGTTTGACATCTAGGTTGAAAAGCTTAATTTCAAGTTAACGTTTAGGCTTCCTGCTTTATAGTTTTGGAGAAAATAGAGCACAAAGTGCCCTACTTATGATATCCATGTTCCTTTATAACCAGTGGAAAGTTTTACCTCGTGTTTATGACGTTTCTAATTAAGGCCGATGCGTTACTTGACATTATAAAACTATCGAAGATCAATAAGAAAGGATCTTTCCCGTAATGCAATGCCTTTTTCTGTTTGTAACCATGAAGACAAAAATATTCCAGGTGAGTTAGAGTGCTCATTAAAACTGCGTTTCCTTTGTTGAAGATGGGATCAAAGTTATTATTCTCCACCTTCTCCAATTCCTTCAATCTTCTTCTGTATTCTTTGAAGATATTCTGACGAGTAGCCTGTTAATGGGGATTTTTGTTATCATCATTGAATTTTCCAAATTCATTTTAAGATAGGTTGCCATGATAATGTTTTGTGGGCTCGGTCTATCCTCCCTAAACCCAGTGAACGAGTTTGTCCTTTACCACTGAAGCCTTACTTTTTGGGGAATTTAAAAATGAGGATAGCAGGCATTATGATTCCATCATACCCTCACTTCCAAGAAACACAGAATTTAACATGGCACTAAACTTGAAGTCACTTTCTACCTCAACATAACTGGCTACGTCACCATGTAAAAGGAGACGCAAGTCCGGGTATTTCAAAATATCGTTGAAGTTATTTATGTTGCGATCAATGTGCACCGTCAATTTTGTCGACAGGTTGGCCTTGAAGTTTTCTACCAGGAAAAAACAACTGACGAAATAGATCGCAAATACAAACTTCTTTGTAGTTTCGCATTTGTTAGCCAAAATAAGAGAAACCACTCTTAGACCAGGCACGAATCGACTGGCATACGCAAACACGACATTCCAAAGTTTGAAGTTAAACAAGATGAGGAAAAGATTGACAAAAACCCACACCTAAAAAGTAAAAAAAATAATTAAATGTGAAATGTTTCGACTGTTTTTCTATGAAATGTGAAATTCTGGAACACTGATGAGTTCTAGTAATTTTCATCCATCTGATGAAGAGTAATATTAAATTGGCGAAAAAACATGCCTTAGGATCAAAGACTTGAAGGACTCCGGTCAATGATATTTGGTATTCGGCTTCGCGGAAATACGACAGCATGTTGTGCTCTGTGTACCAAAATGAGTGCGTGCATGTTTCTTTATGTTTTTCAAAGCAATTGGTGTCAAGTCTATGATAGCCAATTTGAAGATCGAAGAACTAAAACGAAACATAAAATTAATATAATGTTCCACAAGTGTGTGATGAAGAAAAAAAATACCTGCGGGTAGTTTTTATTCATCACTGGAATGAACGTAACATTTACCCTGAAATACAGAAAATATAAGTCCTCTGGTTTAAAATTATTAATGTAAAGGCTGGAGAATATTACCTCCCTGCCGCAAACACGAGGAACTCAATGATTAGTTTGCTCCCATCCGGATAATGATTCAATTCGTACGTCCTCGTAATATAGTTGTACTGGTGCTAAGGAAGCAGACGCATTATAGTAAATTGTAAAATATAGCTTATTTCTTGTGATTAAGTATATTTTAAAATATAGCTTAATTCTTGTGATTAAGTATATTGTAAAATATAGCTTATTTCTTGTGATTAAGCCTATCTGTTTAGTAGCGAACGATATTTCAGACAAAAATCGAAATAAAAAAACAAGGTAAGAAATTACTATAGGGTTGACGTGGACGACACGCATTTAGGCGTATTTCTTAGGTCGTTTGACTCCTATCTTTCGTTGAACGGACTATATAGGTTTTCTGTCTCTTTCCCATTTAGAACACTACGTTTTTATCTGTGAAATATCGGAGTCACCGCCACAGGGGCGTGCCAACCACGGGGGCAGCGAGGGCGAAGGCCCTGGTGACTGAGTCAAATTAGTACAATATTTCATTGAAAGCAAAATTTTTCATTACCCAGCGTACAATTGTTGTATAGGTGAGAGGAAGTCAGTTTTTTGAAGTGATTAAGAAATTACAGGTCTATATCATTGTGTGTAGAAAGGTTTGCACGCCCTTGGGAGTCGAAAATACGGTAATGCATTGTGTTTTACACCCATTGAAGACATGCACTCAGAAGTAATGACCAACTTTAACTTGAACCTTTAAATCACCTCGCCTAATTGAGCACTACTATATCTAGTTCAAAATTAGAAAAATAACTATTTATTTATGTACAAACAATTATCTTCTAAGGCTCCTTCGAGTGTGCGCACATAAGTTTTTTGCTCATGAAAACCTCACGTAATCCTAGGGTTAGCACTAAAGTTACAATAAGAGTGAAGTAATTATATCATAGTCCAAATTAGACCTTGTACTGACTGAATATTGGTTGAATATTCTACTCATATGGACAATTACTGCCTCAAAAACTGTACTTTTGGCCTGAAAGATGAAAATGCTGGAGTAATGGCTATCTGCGATATAATCCTTGGGTGCTACCACATAGCTTGTGTTTGTATCAAGGCATCTGAAGCAAAACGCTTCTAATGCTGCCCGATATGTAGAAACCGAATGAAAGAAGTGTAACGGCCGCCGCCAGATGGCGCCGTTAGACGTTCGTGACCTGACCTTTAACCTCACACGTACCCGCTTATATGGTATATAAGCCCGGGTCTTACCTTGAGTAGGGGCGGCATGGTTTAGGGCTTGGTTAGCGGTGTACCGGTCACGGGAAGGACAACACATTCCCATGCGATAAGGAACTTTTATGATGTTAATAAAGAGTAACTAGAGAAAGTAACGTATTCTTCCTTTATTAATTATCGGACCCCAGTAATAGTACGATGTATGCTCTGACCCGCGAAATAGCGTTAAATTACGGATCGTAGGATTTGGTTCGTTACATATGGTGGCCCATGGGGGGAACGTCACAAAGCCTCGGCGAACGAATTAAGTCTCTCAATCGTAGCCGTCCTACGTTTTAACGTACTTTGCCGTCAACGCCGTCGAACATCGCTAAGCCTAGTTTGGGCCTAACTCGCCTACTCCCCCTTACTTTCGACAAGTTAGGGCCGATAAACTCGTGGCCCGTGGTCGTCCGGACTTGTATCAACGCAGATCACAGGACCTTGGCCTTGTGACAAGCCCTCATACTGGGGGAAGGACGATTTTCAGGATGGAACCAGCATTACTGAACATAATCGATATGGGAGTATGTATTCTAATAATATCCTTCATTGGATCTAAGATGCGTCAACTCTTTACGCTTCACCCTCTCGATGTACTGAAAAAGCTGAGGACACGCTGGGGGAACTCTGCCCCTCTCCCTATGCCAACGATGCCAACTGAAGCGCTTGGATCGATCTCAGGTCTGGGGGAATGCCCTCACTGTCACCATAAACTCAGTCAGTCAACAGTAGACGCCAAGCCTAAGGAATCATTGCGCCCTACAGCCTTAGTCAGTACCCCAACAGCACCTCATCAGACAGACAGACCACTTCTGACCACGGTAAACGATGGCAGTTCCGTCTCAATGAAGCCGATCAAGCCTCCGCAAACGGACGTGAGTACTAAACCTACTGTTTTACATGCACCTTCCGTACCGAAACAAGCAGCAAGGGCCCTGTGCAAACAACTCCGGGTCGTTTTGGAGGATTGTCACCAGTCCATCAAATCAATTGTATCTGATGCCTCGGAACTCCTTGGGAAGTCAACTTTTTACGACATCAGAGGAAGATTTCCTTCCTATTACGGGGACAAGATACCTTGCCTCAACTGGACCCACCGGAAGAGTTACCCTCCTCGCGGGCTCCATCATACAACACCACGGAAGGACTGGTATTCCAAGGGTCCGTTACCCTCCGTCGAAGGGGGACCGTACCAAACGTCCTGGAAGCGGAACCGACAACGGAGGCTAGATGTGCTAGTGCGAAAAGAGAAGCCGAAGTTCCTGGGCTATATGCAAGTCAGAAAGAAGACCCAGGGCCGAATTGTATCGCAAGCGATACAGACTCGAAGTGAGACGCTGGAGTCCATTCGAATATGGTTCACAACTAACTAACTTTTAACTTAAATACTTTACTAAATTTTAAATTCTAAACTAGTTTTGTCACTTAATGACATTATACTTTGTTATTATATTTATTATCTTTTTTGTAACATTGTAAATATTTCCTTATACTTATCGTATGCGAATGTGTTGGGGGAATATGTAACGGCCGCCGCCAGATGGCGCCGTTAGACGTTCGTGACCTGACCTTTAACCTCACATGTACCCGCTTATATGGTATATAAGCCCGGGTCTTACCTTGAGTAGGGGCGGCATGGTTTAGGGCTTGGTTAGCGGTGTACCGGTCACGGGAAGGACAACACATTCCCATGCGATAAGGAACTTTTATGATGTTAATAAAGAGTAACTAGAGAAAGTAACGTATTCTTCCTTTATTAATTATCGGACCCCAGTAATAGTACGATGTATGCTCTGACCCGCGAAATAGCGTTAAATTACGGATCGTAGGATTTGGTTCGTTACAGAAGCTTTCAAAACCACCAAGGAATTGGATTAAACAACGGATCAGATATTAACCGTTAAAATTGAAATACAAAAACTTAGAACAAAACATGTAAGTTTTGCCAAAAATAAATGTAAATGCGGAGACCAAATTAATGTTATGGAAGCCCAAATTGAGAAAAATCTCCTTAAATTTTGCCAGTTTCCAAAAGATAGTATCCGACACCGACAAAAATGGTAAAACCTCGGACGCTACAGCGTCATCATGGTTTCAGGGTTTATCTGCCAGAATATCAACCCTTAAGGCCCAACAAAACCACAACCCAATCGATGCTGGAATATCTATTTTATCCCGACCACGGCTCCCTGTTGTCCTGGGAAGGATACAGATGGACAAAAAAGAAGTAGTAATACTATCGTGGAAGTGGAACCAGGATAATATATCAACTACAACCACAAACCCCAAAAGACTCTTCTCCCAGGCACTACGAGCAGAATTTACCTCGCAACCAGCTGAACTCGTTCCACCAAAGAAGAAGGGGAAAGAGAAAATTATGGGCCAAATGCCACAGGAAATGGCTAATTTCTACGAATTAAGGTCCGCAGAAGAGCTTGACGAGTATATTATTTCGAATTTCTGAATCAAAGCCACGGAGGAAAACATCACTAAATATATCATGAAACACGAGAAAACGCCTCTTCCTATAAGAAGGACACGCAGTTACAACACCGACTTGAGATCCTTCATAGTCAGGTACACGAATGAGACACCAATTATATGTGAAGCAAACCTCTGGCCGGCTGGAGTTACCGGCTCTAAGCACAAAGTTCGATTCAACAGTCCTTGACATGCCAAATTAGCCACGCCCCATAAGGATGGCAAGGTGTATTTCATGATACACTGCGTTCACAAAAGAAAGTGTCCTAAAATTCCCAAAATCCTAACTGCATTCAGAGATTACCATAAGACAGCGCCGTCACCAGCTTAAAATTTTAGGTTTGGCAACGGGAGGGCCAAAGAAAATGGTTATTATTTGCATGCGTGGCCAGAGCTTTTAGACCAATTTACATAAAAATTGAGAATTCGGTGGTAAATTACCACGGTAATTACCTTTTCATTATTTACCGAGAAAATCGAAAATTGTGTTACGCAGGTAAATTACCATGGTAATTAACCGATTTAGAACCCTAGTTTCTCTATTAAACCCCTGTGAATTCCTTACTACATTACCCAGATGGTAGGATTGCACTTTACGATACCTCATCAACTAACTAGGTTAAATGAAACCAGTGTACTAAATGTTTGTGAAATCGGTTGCAACGCGCGGACATCGTTGCATAGAGAAGTTTCTTTACATTTCTGGACGCCATTTATTAAGATGGCGGCTGATTGAAAATCCTTCTTAGTACGCGCTTACTACTTATGAGTAACGTTCCTGCAAATTTTCAGCCTTTTCGGGTAAGCGGTATGGACTGGGCGTTGATTGTCAGTCAGTCAATCAGTCAGTGAGGACTTTGATTTATATAGATATTGATTGCGTGCAGACTGCCTTTAGTCTCAATAGTGATAAGTACATGAAATTTAAAATTTTCAAAAACTTTTCAAAATACTTGCGACGTGCTGGGATTTTTTTCAGTATTTTATATGAATTACTCGTGATCTTTTTAGTCAGAAACAATTGATAGTTGATGGGGTACCACAAAGTGAAATCCTACCGTACAGGTTTCTTGATGAATTTCCGTGATTTTATTACAAATATAGTTACCATCATTTGTACCACATATCGAACTTGAAATAGGGGATTAACCATCATGACCATGGCTCAATACTTTTTCGGGTTTAGGATTAGGCGGAAAAAATCTTAAGGCTGGTTTCGGTTTTAATTGGGTTTTACAACTATTAAGACTCATGTCTAAAATTGACGGCCATCCACGCAACTATTTAATTTGACTGCACTATCTAGCCGCACGATAGTTACTCACTGCCACGATTCAATAACATCTGCATCCCCCGAATTTCGGATTCGGAATATTTCTTTTTCGAAGGGATGATGACGACGATAATACGATTCTGATTTGTACACTAAGAGACTTCTTTAAAAATTACCTCCAATTCTGTGTATTTTGATATTTTAACCTTTCAAAGTGCATATAGGTCAGCTAAGCATATATTGTCAAGAAAATATAATTTCACCATTAATTTTAAAAGCCTAATTAAGAAGGTTAGAAATGATAAGTGACCAGCTTTTAAATTAAACTACCTTGGCTCTACTGGCCACAGCTACAATTTTAAAAAAATTGCTCATTTCTCAGCCTGATATAGCTGCTTTTCACACATGGAGAATTGATACCACTCACACAGGGAAGAAAAGACGCCTGGAGGACAAAAAGCAGATTTCTTTGCTCTCCTCCCTACAGGTAAATAGCCCTATCTCCTAGTGAAAATGTTATTTTGGTATGAATCTTCTAAGCATCTACAGCATAATAGCAATTATTTTTTAAAAATTCCAAGACGTCACATCAGTCACATCACATTTAACATTTTATCGTAGAAATTAGTTGTTCTGTATTCTACCAAACGTTTATAAAGGGCCAGCTATTCCATATTTTCCCCACCATGAATTTCATAGGGAGGGCCAAACCAACTGCAGAGTGGGCCGGGCCCACATGGACCCCCCTCTGGTTACGGCCCTGCCATAAGACCTCCGCTGATGTATTTGTGAAGACAATAAAGGATAGCTTAACCCTGGTTAGTGTCACCATAGTAGAGGTGGATGGTGCCGTCCAAAAAAGAACTCGGTCATAACCGAAACGATTGACAAAAGAGCACCTTAGATAACAAGAAATATCAGTCAAAAAAGGATCCCCCATGGCTTAATAGAGAAATTAAGCATTTGATGCATCTTCGCTATGTCTGTTATTGAAAAGCCGTACTCCAGGCCGACGTCGTCTTGAGACCCAGTACAGAAACCAAGTGACAGTGAACAAAGAAAATTATTTCATAAAAATATGCCTATTGGGAAACACGGATCAGGATCCGCATAGAAAATATTAAAGCCCTTCTTGAAAATGAAGAGCCCAGCCATAAATACCATAGATCTTTAAGGAAATACTATAGACTCACGTAATGATATTGCTACTGAACAACATCGCTACTTTTCATCAAGTCATCAAATTACTATCCCTACTAATCTCAATGTCGAACCGGAAAGTGCAGAACGTATTAAGTTATTTCACATTCAAAATATCTCGGAGGAATCCGTTTTCAATTACCTTAAGAAAACAAAACCAAAGAATGCCACGGGTTCCAGCAAAGATTGTTCAGTCCCTGGCATGAATTGCCTCACCTTTCATAACTAAAATAATAAATACATCCTTTAAAGAAGGAACATTCCCAGCGGCATGGAAAACCGCGAAGGTATAACCCAGTTATAAAAAAAGACGATACAACGAAGATGGAAAACTACAGATAAGTTTCTGTCCTCCCTTGCCTCTCAAAATCACTCGCACACTTTCCGCACAAACAACTTTACGAACTTGTTTCTGACAATAACCATCTACACAGACTACAATCTGGTTTCCGACCAGGTTACTTGACTGTTTAGAGCATCCTCTATCTTCTCGGAACTACAATAAAGCGACTGAGTATGGGACATTACTTTGGTTTTATATTCACGGATCTAAGCAAAGATTTTGATACCGTGATTCACGGACTCTAATTAACAACTCTACAAAGGAAGAATATTTCTGAAAAATCACTACAATGGTTCCGATCCTACCTATGTAACCGGAAACAAGCGGTAGCCATTAATGGCCCTGTCTCATTACCAGGAGAGATCACTAGTGGTGTCCTTCAAGGAAGTATATTGCAACCAATATTGTTTAATATCTACACCAGCTTCATCCATGGGCGACTGAAATCGAGAATCTCCAACAAATACGCTGACGACAGCGCGCTTATAAAATCATCCGAGTGCTTTGGAAAGTTAATGAAAAAAATGAGCTCGGAAGTGGCCATTTTGAAATAGGCACTAGAAACACGGAATCTTATCTTGAACGAATTTAAGACTGCATATATGATATTATGGCCGAATAGTAAATCGCTGCCCACTGACTTGGAGCTCAACTAAACGGGTGTCATCCTAAAAATATCCAGGGTTAATAATCGATGACTCCCTATCTTGGAAGGATCACATTGACTATGTTTTGAAGAAAAGCACATGTAGGATGGCAATGCTTCGAGCCCTCTATAAATCATTAAACTCCAAAAATATAAAATCACCTCTCCAAAGCTTTAATACAGCCAATGCTTAATTTTGGTGACCTATTTTATAACTTAGCTAATAGTTCCTGCTTAAGCAAGCTTCAAGTAGCCCATAATCACGCGGCCCGTTTCACCTAGAAAAAAACGCACCTCGGCCACTGACACTCTTAAAGAATTGGGTTGGCTAAATCTAAGAAAAACCTATAAATACAACCTGCTAATACTCATGTTTAAAATATCTAAAGAAAACTGCCCTGAGTACCTACTGTACCACTTCATTAAGCTAGATAATAAACTTATTTATACCATTTGAATTACTGGGTAAACAATCTTCAGAACTCACTAAGAAAAAATAGTGTTAAGCATTGTGGCAAGGAACTCACTAAATGAAGATATCAAACGCTTAGAATCTAGTACGCTTTTTAAAAAAGAACTTTTGAAAGTGGTTAGATTGTAACAACCCTTTTAGTCATAATTATTTTAAGTAAGTTCTGAGTTTTAAATTTTAAATTTCTGACAACTTATTCAACATAATACATAATTTTACTAGTTTAGTTTATTAATTACAAATAGGGACCGCTTTGTAAATCAGATTTATCTGAATGTGTTAGCTCCCGAATAAAAAAGTGTTTAATTATTATTAAGTTGTTAACAAATTCTAAAGTAAATTTTAAGTATGATGGAAAGACGAACTAAACAACTTGAATAAAACCTTTACTTACGTATAGCAACATGACGTTCATTACAGTAGTAGGCTATTGTTTATATATCAAACGTCTCGAAACAAATACCATACAAGCAACACGTGACTCTGGATTTGCAAAGAAAAAATTGGTAGTTATACAAACAGTATTTACACTTATTCATCAAAAAGTTCATATATATGAAGTATAAAGTAGTGTCAGCACTACTACTACCCACAAACCTCCTGTTTCATTGGCAGACAAATATTTTTAGTTTCTACCATAACTTTACGAATTATTTTAACCATAGCCGCCTTTATTATTAAAGCCCGTGCTTGGTCGGATTTTTTTTTAAAAAAACTGGCAATTTAAGGACGCGAATATTGACCGTTTGGTGGCGTGTTTTGGACTAGGGGTGGTGACGTATGTGCGTAGGAGGCGTCTGCTACGAGGCTTACAGTCTCCTAAATTTTTTATTAACAATGAACATTTCATTTAACAGGTAAGAACTGATTTCAAATGAAAAATAATTTTTAGCTTATTGTTTCGTAACTAGGTATTGTTATTGTTTTGTAACTAGTTTCAAGTACATGTACACTGTGCACCATACTTTATTTAGGGTGTTCTATTGTGAACTACATATTGATGTTGTATAATTAAGACTTAGCTTAGGCTTTTTGGTGTTTTTTCCTTAAACTATTTTTATATATATTTTTTTATATACTCAATTTATCACGAGCAATTCTATAGGCCCTAAATGTATGGTAGATGAGGCAATACAAGTGTCTGTTCCAATTACGAGTAGGAGACGCAGAACAACAACTAGAAAACAGTCCAGGGTTATTTCCAATTTACAAAATAAAATTGATAAGCTGAATAAGAAGGTTTCACAACTTGTCAGAGAGAATAAAGAAATGAAAAATGAGAAGAAAGAAGGTGTAAATGTCCAGTTTCGTAAAGTTGTTGAAGGTAGTACATCTGATTTACAAGCTGCATTTCTGTTGGAGCAAATATTATCATATCAGAAAAAGAAAATGCCATACCATGAATTGACTCTCAAAATCTGCTGTATATTATTCAGAAAATCCTCAAGCGCTTACAATTTCATAAGGGAATGAGGAATTCTGAGACTACCTCACAGAATTACGTTAGCCAGATACGTTGGCATTCTTCTGGTGAAGAAGGTATTAATAAACTTGTAAAACTAAGATTGAAAGAAGAGTTTGATAAAGTAAAAAATGACCATGAAACATTAGGCTCACTTGTAATGGATGAAATGTCCATTAAGCCAAAGCTTTTGTATGATCGCAACATGGACACATTTTTTGGTCAAACCAGTTCTGCTTCCTTAAGTGGAATAAATGAAACTCTAGCCACACATCTCTTGTGTTTTGTCTTTCATGGAATAGGAGCGAATATCCGCATACCAGTTGCATTTTATTTTACAAGAAATACTGATGGTGTAACATTGCACAAATATTGCATGGAGGTATTGAAGATTGTAAAAGAAAGTGGCTTTGTCGTTGTACGGTTTGTGTCCGATAATGCAAAAATCAACACCATGGCTTACAAAATATTTGGAAATGGAATTTTAACTCACGTCATCCCACATCCATTGGACCCAAAACGGAAATTATTTCCAGAGTCATCTAATCAAAAATCTGAGGTCGCTGTTCCTGTCACGAGACATGGTACTTATTGGATTAAACATCTCGGCAGACTTCATAAAGAAGCTTTACAATATGCAAAAGGAAAATTTGGTTAAAGCTGTTCGTTTCCTTACAAGGAAAGTGGTATTTCCAAACAACCTAGAAAAAATGAACGTGTACGGGCTGTGCAATTATTCTCGAAACCCCTAACTTCGGCTCTAAAAACACTTTTACACCTGGGTCTCGTGGATGAACGTGAGAGAGAGAACTTGGAAGCAACGATTTTCTTTATGGAAACTATAAGAAAATGGTACGAGATCCATGACATAGCAAATAAAACCCACGCCATTCATTCTCGTAATGAAAATAGAATACCATTCTCAGAATTGGATGACGATTGACTCGAGTGGCTTCAGGAAGAATTTCTACCGTTTTTAGCGATAATTCAAGATAATGCTACTCATAAAATGGAACGTTTGTCAGACGAAACTTACGAAGCAATACAAATAACAACAAAATCTACAGTTGCCTTCATCAAATATCTCCTCGAAGGAGGATTTCACTATGTACTAACTCGAAAGCTATCAAGTGATATAGTAGAAATGACATTTAGCCATATCCGTCAATCAGGAGGCCGAAATGATCAAATGGACGTAAGGGCTGCTACATTATCCATTGAGAGAACTCTCAAAATTGGAATTATAAAGTCATCCGGACACTCCAATGTAGGACAGAACAAATGCCTGAAAGAAACACTGCAATCCCGTAAGCATACTTCAAACCACTTTCACCAGAAATTGATTCGTAGTATTAAATCATATTTATCAAACTTTCAGAAATATTGTGCAGCAACACAAAATCTTTCCGAAATCGTTTGGAAACATCTAATATCACTAATCCTAATAACGCAACAACTTCCAGTCCGCAAACAGTTTTATCATGGGGTTTGCAAAGTTTACTCAATCAAATGGATCTTGTAACTCCAAACGGTAATATTTTGATAAAACTTAGAATAGATAACTGATCGTAATGTTAAGTTCATTTCTTATTGTTTAGATCACTGCATGATTTCTATCAGAAGTTGTTCAGTTGCTTTAATAGGCGCTTATATAGTTCGTGTGGCGGAAGAAAATACAAATTGCCCTGGATGCTTAGAAAAACTTATCCAGCCACAGTCCGGAACTCCACTACTTTATTTAATTAAAGCTAATGATAATGGCGGTCTTAAATATCCAAGTCGGCTACTAATACGTTTACTTGTAATTATGTTAGATTTTGTCCAATCGTCAATCACATTTTTCACTCGACAGAATGTTTTAGCTAAATATGTTGAAATCATATTGCCCCATTTCCAAAAGCCGTTAAAATTTGATAGAAATTGCGTGAATTTAGATCTTCCTAAATTACTTTTAGAGAAATATTTAAGACCATTGCTAAATAATTACGCTAAAGATGTTTCTGATTGGATGGAGAAAGTTAGGAAATATAAGGCCAAGCCATTGTCTAGAAAAATTTTAAAGGTTTGGTTCCTAAAATTTCGTGATATTCAATTTGAATACTGTTCCTATTTAAAGTGCCTTTAAGTATTGTTACTATTTTACGCAAAAGTTTACGTAAAAAATTAAAACTTATTTTATAATAAAGCTTTGATTTAAAAACGTTCGCCTCTAATCTTATTATATCCTATTTTAAATTAAATGAGATATTATAAAGAAGTTATAAATAACTTATAAATAACTAAATAATAATATGTATTTTCTTTTGTTTTGATATTTGAAAAACTTGCATTTCTAACTTTATGGAGACCTCCCTACTTGAACCTTTATTAAGCACCCCCCCGAGTTGTAGTCCATAAAACGCCATCCAACGGCGTACGAAAGAACTAAAGTTCGGCTAGGAGTAAGTAAAATATCCCCCTCTCTCTGGGGACCAAGCACGGGCTTTAATAATAAAGGCGGCTATGTTTTAACCTAAGATAAATTATACAAGACCCAAAATGGTAGGATTTTACTTTATCTAACTAACCCAACCAACACTGGTTTCTGACTAATTAGACCACGGAGAGTTCGAAAAAAGTTGTGAAAAAATTCTAAACCCGCCGCAAGTTGGTCAAAAATATTTTGAAAATTTCAAAATAGCATGTACTTACCGCCATAAAGACCGCTGCGCACCTAAACGCGTTCAGCACTCAATCTTGAAAAACTACTCGGGGGGTAAACGTAATTACAAGGACTCGCGACGGAAATATAGCTATGAAATTTTAAACACCTGCTGAAACATTTAAAATACTCATACCAGGATAGAAAAATATTTCAAAAAAGCTCCAATTTTAAAAATAAGCAACGATATTTTGCTAAAATGCGTAGATTATTTCGGAAGTAAATTAAGATAAAAAGCAAATTATGGAAAAAGTGTAACATTATTTAGGAAGTAAATGAAGATAAACAATAATATTTTGGAAAAGGCATAATATTATTTGAGAAGTAAATGAAGGATTTTAAGCTTGTTGTACAAAGAGACGAAATTTCCCACATACCTTTTCGCAGTATCAAAATTTATTAATTTTAGGTACGAATCAAGTCTCGAAAGCACGAAAGGTCGCATAACGTTTGCAAGGTATGCTAAAATATCTTTCGGCAATTTTCCTTCCATTTAAAAATGAATTCAGTTCATCTACAGCCACAGACTCGAAAACTGCCTAAAGAGCTAAGCCTAGCAACAGCAGACGCCAAATTTCTGTAATCCCGATCTGATAGTATTTCTTCAACCATTGCACGAAATTTCTCATTAGAAAATGGGGAACAAATGCATCCATGTTTCGACCCCCCACGACGGGGCCAATGTATTTTGTTAATTATCCATTTATTGATAACTTCGGTTCATTTACTTCTGCTTAAACTCATAGCGAGTCGCGTTACATTCGAAATTAAAAGGGACTAAACTGAAACCAACTGATGAAGATACTGATGCTGATTGCTACTGAATATTCGCTAGTAATACCTCAGCTTATATACAGGTTTCTTTACCATAAAAAAACAAGATAAAGTAAGATTAGCTACTGATAAAGGGAAACATTTTTCACTAAGTACATTTTTTGCCTAATATCTATTTTTTAGACGCAACAAAAAGCGGTATTGGTTTGAAGATTCCGCTCCAGCTAATGAAAGTCAAGCTTGACAATTTTATCGTCTATGCGAGTGACAACTTACCAACCAGCTTAACCCATTTTTAAGTTATCACTAGCCTGATAAATAAAAACTGAAAACTCTATAATGAACTCCTCGTTTCTTATTAACGCGAGCGAAATCTGCATGCAAACCATGTTTTTTTTATACACTTCAGACCGGCTACTCGCTTTTTTATCTAGCGCTTTCATGGAGCCGCAAAAATAATTTCAGAATTGCTGCTAAGGTGTCCGCTGATTTTTACTTACTGCAAGCGTTTAAACATAATTCGTCCCGATAAGGCATAAAATTGAAAACTGATTCGCTTTCTGGTTCAATAAGCCTCTTCGATGTATGGAATAGGACGGGAAACTCTCAGTATCGAGACGTACGAGGGTGCTGACCCAGAGCCGCCTCTGCGCCCTTTCTGGACCCAAAACGCCTTAAAAGCAGGCGAGGAAAAGCGACATTTGAGTCTGAGTTTCACCACCTTGCTTTTCCTCTTAGTTACGTCGATGAGGCTTTTTTCATAATTAACTTCGGAGTGATTATTGACTGTGATTTTCAAAAAATGAACCCGGCTCCTTTTGATGAGCGATCAAACCAGTGACGAAATTGAGATTTGGGATTTTACGCCCGGATTCCGCGCGTTGATCTTTCATAAAATGTGCAGTGTCACTCAGAGGTTCGTTTCCGAACAACGTCGTAGCATATATATTGAACAAACGAACTCGTTGCTTACCCCGAGAGAGAAAAAAATGATCTTTTAAAGTATACTTTTGATTAGAAATGCATAATTTAATATTCCTCCATATTTTATTAATATTATTCAAACCATTTCTGTGCATATATATTCAACAAATGAGCTTGGTTTCTTTCCATAGAGAGAAAAAATGATCATTTTGAGTACATTTTTGACTATCTTGATTAACAATGCATATTTTAATATTCCCTCGTATTAAATTTATATTACTCAAACCATTACTTTGCATATATATTCAACAAATAAGCTTGAATTTAACCCAGAGAGAGAAATAATGATCTTTTTTTGTACATTTTGGACTCTCAATTAAAAATGCATATTGTAGTACTAGCTTTTAACCCACGGTGTCGCTCGCGTGTAATAAGAACTTCCATCAAAATGATATAAAGAATGGGTAGATTTTGCTGATGACTAATAGTTTTGTTGCACCCTAGGAGCGAAGGCACTCGGCGTTGCCCGTCAGCCCGTCGGGACATTTTTCATTACTTTCCATGCGGACATTATTCCATAAGGAACGTTTATTTAAATTTCTGGCCTCCATTTAAAAAGATGGCAACAAATAGAATCCAAAAGACCATTCAGCCCGTCTACAGGTTAAAGGAAAGCAGTGAACTAAATATTTGCGAAATCGGTTGAAAAGCGCGGATCTTGTTGCATATAGAAGATTTTTTATATTTGTGGGCGCCATTTTTTTCTTTCTTAGCACGCGCCTACTACGTACGAATAATGTTCCTGCAAAATTTTCAGCCTTCTAGGGTAAGCGGTTTGGGTTGGGCGTTGATTATCAGTCGGTCAGGACTTTCATTTATATTTATTGTAATATTTCTTTATGTTTTAGTAATATTATTCAAACCATTCTATGCATATATATTCCACAAATGTGCTCGTTGTTAACCGAAAATAATGATCTTTTGAGTATTTTGATCCGTAATGTACTTCATAACAGCAAATGTATATTCTCATTTCCTTCAGATTTTAGAAATATTAGGGGAGTTAGCTTTAAGGGAGTTGCTGAGATCTTGCAAACGAATATAGCAGAGAGTATATTAATTTCGGTAAAAGTTTAACTTTAACCCTGCTTTCGGACTCGTTTCATAGTCGTCGTGGTTTTTCCATTCCTAGCCGTTCAAGTAGCCAATCAGGTGTCATTTTAAAGCTGTTCTAGAATATCACTGTTAAATTCCAAGTCATCCTCTATCTCTCAATCTTGTATGACGTCCTCACATACAGCTTCATCCGTTGGCTCAATTAAACTGACACTACGCCCATAATCAAAGGAATCTGGGTCATTGTCAAGTGGTTTTAAACAAAAATCAAAAGAAACACGAGCGATGAAATAAAACTTTTCCTCAACATCATCCCACGATGAATCTTTAATGAACCCATGAACATTTCTAAAAAAACGTTTTTTTAAGGCGCTTGCTTTCCTTAAAGTCGGACATTAACTATAGTGCCGAACTGAATTTTACAGGGCCTGTAAAGTTAAAGAAAAAGTCACAATTTTAGGCTAAGCATGCAAAGAAAACATGGGTTTTTTGGTGGTTAACACCATCATATATATATATAAATATATATATATATATATGTAACGAATGATCACTATTTATAATTTATTTTCGTTGGCTAAACCCCTAACTCCTTTATATATATATATATATATATATATATATATATATATATATATATATATATATTACAAAACTTAATATGGTTAAGGAGTTAGGGGTTTAGCCAACGAAAATAAATTATAAATAGTGATCATTCGTTACAAAGACGGGAGTCCCGATTCTTACATATAAGGGAAGCAAGGGTGCCAACTCACCAGGGTGTAGAGCGCCATTCAGTGTCGATTCAAGGTCCACAAACGAAGCGCGAACTGAGGAACGAAAGGCGCGGACGTAATAATATAATACTAATTCGTAACGTAAAAAGAAACCCTTTAACCCGCAACTTAAGAAGGTCTAAGCTAAAGTGGAGCGCATCATAAACAGTACGTAGGTTGTCTACCGTCCTACACTTCCTATTAGGTCTCAACTTCACTCCTTGCACTAACTGAACTCGTTGAAACGACTGCCAAAGGTTTTTATACGCCCGCGTCTGAACCTCCTTCCTACTTGAGCAAAGTACTAGGCGCTAAAAAGATAAGATATCTTAAGTGATAAAATAAGAGGTGTCTCTACTTGGAACACATTTTAAGAATCCTCAGAGAAAAAGATATGTAATTAGACGTGAACCTTGTAGCAATAAAGATCACCTCAAATCAATGTTCAGCTTTAACAAGATGTTGAAACATAAGAACCTTTTTTCTTTGTACGATTTTTGGTGGTCCATCACATCGAATAACTAAGAAAACTACAGCGAAGTTAAGATTCAGTATACTTTGAATTATGAAACAACTATAAAATGTTGAACTTCTGAAGTTTCATTAAGAACAATTAAGTCTTAGTATCATGGTAAAACCCTTACTAGCTTCATAAAGTCAGATTATGATGTTAGCTAGTTGAAACCAATTTTTCGTTATTTTCACTCTGGTGCGTGCTCTCAAGTTAAGTTGATACATTACCATTTCATATTATAAGTTACCATCCGCCTACTAATGGTGAATTAAGTTACCACTCGCCTACCCGTGGTGATATAACTTACTAACCGACTACCAATGGTGAACTAAGTTACCATGCGCCTTCCGATGGTGAATTAAGTGACCACCCGCCTACAAATGGTGAATTAAGTGACCACCCGCCTACCAATGGTGAATTAAGATACCACTCGCCTGCCAATGGTGAATTATTTTACCACCCACCTACCAAGTTATTTAAAATTTCGCATAAAATTATGACAGGCACTGGGTGCGAGCCAATATGCTCACGAACATCTTACTAGAACCTCCAATGAACGACGTTTGACAAGCATAGAATTGCGTGCTCTCAAGTTAAGTTGATACATTACCATTTCATATTATAAGTTACCATCCGCCTACTAATGGTGAATTAAGTTACCACTCGCCTACCCGTGGTGATATAACTTACTAACCGACTACCAATGGTGAACTAAGTTACCATGCGCCTTCCGATGGTGAATTAAGTGACCACCCGCCTACAAATGGTGAATTAAGTGACCACCCGCCTACCAATGGTGAATTAAGATACCACTCGCCTGCCAATGGTGAATTATTTTACCACCCACCTACCAAGTTATTTAAAATTTCGCATAAAATTATGACAGGCACTGGGTGCGAGCCAATATGCTCACGAACATCTTACTAGAACCTCCAATGAACGACGTTTGACAAGCATAGAATTGTTTTTATAATAGAATAATTCAAATTAAGACTGCAGGAACAGATATTATATTAAAAAGACTTGGTTTGCCCAAGCCTTAAAAACAAAACGATAAAATGTTTTCCACTCGAATGAAGCGCGGTTATTATTTTTTTCCTAATGAATTTCAAAGACAATCCGCATTTTACAACTCTCTAGAATTAAATTCAATCACCTGATTTTACTGGTAATTTATTTATTTTCTGTAAATCATTGAAATTAAAATATATTTATCTCAGATGTTTTAACAATTCCATTTTCCTAAATTATTTTATCATGAAATGTATTTTTTCAAGAGAGAACGTGTTTTAATTTCCAAATATTACTCTCATTAAAAATATTTTAAGCGATCTATTCGAATACAAAAGGGGGAACTTTTATCATCTTTTATATATTTGATAATAATTGTTGAATGGCGTATATCAGTAATTGTAGCGAAGATTTTCGAAGTGTTGGTTGAGTTGCATAAAGCTGTTCTACGAACCCCTGGTCATTAACCACGTAAAGCAAGTTATTACTTATATTCGCAAAATTTTAGTTTCATTATTAATTCCTAAGCAAACATCGTTTTATCGAATTTAATAGACCAAGAGCCAGTGGCCTGGATCTTACCTCATAAAGTACAAAAGGTCTTACCATTGAAATGAGTTCAGTTTTGATGCTCAGTAGATTTGGCCGTCTTACGCGTCACAGCTGGGGCATTTGAGGGGGCGGGGTCATGTTTGACCCTAATGAGGTATGATTTCTTACCTCATGAGGTACATGAATAAAAAAGGTGGCAAATGATAGAACTGGAAATGGCGATTCCAAATATATGAAATCTGGCGTCATCAAAGGGGCCCATCAATAAATCAGACGGGGGTTAAAATGGTCAAATGAGGTATGAATTCTTACCTCATGAAGTAAATATATGAATCCGGTGTTGTTTGATAGATCTGGTCGTGCTAAATAACAGAATATAAAATCTGACTGGAAAATACGCGGCTTAGGTTTAATCTGACGGCATGATTCTTGCATCAGACAATTACAACTTTGTGGCTCATAAAGTACATTAAACTTAACTTGTTTGAGCGAGTTGCCTCTGTTTCTATCGAGGTAATGTGGTGAAATATTTTTGACTGTGATAAATGGGATGAACTTAAATTGGCATCATTTAATAATAGAGCTATTTCAATTCGGGGGTAAGGAGAGTTTTTGAGGCGGGGTTTCGTCGGTCCCCGCCTAGGTGCCTTATTGTGCGCGAAATTTAGCATAGAGTTTTACAGTGGCCCACACGGAGGGGGGGTGACTATGACGATGAAACCGTATATACACTCTTAAAACTCATGGGTTGAATGAGTTGGGCTATTTGAGTTTTAACTAAAATTTGGTTAAAAAATAACCCAGTAGCAGTTGAATAAACATTCCCTGGTAGTTTGGGATGGGGTTGTTTCAAACCCAAAAAATTTGGTTATTGCAGTAACCCAAATTGGGTCATTTGCAATTTTAGGCAAACCTAGCATACAAATACACGATATTGTACACTAGATGGATGTTTAGGCGACTTTGTTACTCTTTCTCTATTAATTTTGAGTTGAGAAACATGATTATCTTAAATATTAAGATAAAAAAATTAATATTACACATTTCCTTCGATAGTTATTTACTTTATTGCGGGTTGCATCATTTTGAAAAATAACTATTGAACATTATTGAGATACAGACTAATATTGAAGTTTTAAATGAAGTATACGCCTGTTGTTTCGTCTTACTCAAATGCATAAGGCTTCGAATCTTAGTAATGGATCAGAACAGCGCAATTGCGTGTACCTTTGGTGGAGCCCCACCATTGGTATGCAATGCATTTGAATGCAATTTTCCAAATTTCCGGGACCTGTAAATGCGGCCCGGAAATTGAGAGCCCATTTGCTCCGATTTTGCAACTGCGAACGCGGTGCCCTGGGGTGTAACAACAGACGAAATTAGAACCTCTCCGTGACATATGTCAGGTAAAACTAATCAGCGATGTTACAATATGGTGGAAGCTGAAATATGGAACGTGAGGTGGGAAAAAACGCAATTTGGGTTCAATTTTGAGAGGTTTTAATTTTTTAGACAACACAAATTAGGGTTTCGTTCAACCCAAAATTATCTAAGAATTTAACCCAATTTGTGGCTACCTTTTATCCCAAAGTTGCGTCAAAATTACAATTAACCCTTGATAGGGTTGTTTTTTACCCAAATATGATTTTACAATTTAGCCAGTAATGTGGTTACTGTTTAGCCCAAATCTGAGTTATCGTTTACGTTGACTCAACATTGTGTTAAATAAACAACCAATTCTAGGGTCAAGGAACAACAACCCAAAAAATGGGTCGGTTAAATACTGACCCAGCAAAGAGTTGAAAAATAACCCACTCTGGGTCAGAAACAACCAAACATTTTTAAGAGTGTATTGATTATCAGACTGATTCGGATGATGAACCAGATAACGTTAAAAAGGTAAAATTTTTGTATCTATATTTGCATTAAATAATAATTAAACGTTAGAAGGTTTCATTGAATGAGTTTGAAATAAAATGTGCCTGCATAGAGCTATATCAGTTGAAGGGGGAAACGTCACAGTTGGGCCTGCCAATAAACGGAGCCGGTTTTCACCCTTCCTCCGTGCGGGCCGCAGAAGAACTCAAAGCTAAATTTTGCGCACAATAAGGCACCTAGGCGAGGACTGGCGAAACCCCGCCTCAAAAACTCTCCTTACCCCCGAATAGAAATAGCTCTATTATTAAATGATGCCAATTTAAGTTCATCTCATTTATCACAGTCAAAAATATTTCACCACGTTACCTCGATTGAAACAGAGGAAAATCACTCAAACAAGTTAAGTTTAATGCACTTGACATCAGTGGGGCTGATTTTACAATATATCACCTGCTACATTTAAGCTAGACTCGCACTCGACGGAAATCACGACGGAGACCCGGCAGAAAGGGGTTCGACCGAAAAATCTTTACGCCGAGCCCGACGGAATTTCCACTCGGCCGGGCGCAAGTTGTGTTCTATTTTTCGGTCGTGTTCGGCGTTACGCCGGTGTCTCAGCCAATGAAATTATCCCACTGACTACGTCATAAATTTCAAGAGTGCACGCATAAGCTAGATAGAATGATAGCCGCCATGTATTTTTTTTTTGGTCGGAAATATGCTACGAAGAAAGAAAAATGTATCTAATGGAAGTATATAGAGGTAAGATGTTAATAAGGAAGTCTTTATTGAGGAAGTTAGAAAGTATACTTTCTTGTACAATCTATGCGACAAAGGGACAGAGATACCAATTCAGAGTGCGAAATAAATGTTATGGAAACCACTCTAATCTGTCACGTGACCCAAAAATATCTACCGCCAAACTCAAAATTCAGTCGTAGTGTGAACAGTCTACAGCCGGACGACGGCGTAAGGTAAAATTTCTACCATATGCTGCATGATTTGCGCCGATTTTTTTCGGTCGAGTGGGAATCTAGTTTATGAGCGAGCCACGAAGTTGTCATTGTCTGATGCAAGAATCTGGCCGTCAGATTAAACCTAAGCCGCGTATTTTCCAGTCAGATTTTATATTATGTTATTTAGCACGACCAGATCTATCAAACAACACCGGATTCATACATGCACCTCATGAGGTAAGAATTCATACCTCATTTGACCATTTTAACCCCCGTCTGATTTATTGATGGCCCCCTTTGATGACGTCAGATTTCATATATATTTGGAATCGCCATTTCCAGTTCTATCATTTGCCACCTTTTTTATTCATGTACCTCATGAGGAAAGAAATCATACCTCATTAGGGTCAAACATGACCCCGCCCCCTCAAATGCCCCAGCTGTGACGCGTAAGACGGCCTAATCTATTAATGAGCATCAAAACTGAACTCATTCCAATGGTCAGACCTTTTGTACTTTATGAGGTAAGATCCAGGCCACCGGCTCTTGGTCTAATAGAGAAAACTCGTAAAATTTCGTTAATTTGAAATATGATTTTGGCATTAAAGGGTGAAATGAGCTAAAAAACTCAAAACTTCTCCCTTATTATATGCTGGTTCATGTAACTATGATAGCCATAGAAAAGAAACCCCTATAAAGTAGAATCTCATTTTATTTCTGTAAATAAGGATTCATACAACACACTTTCTCATTTTAAAAAGTCAAATAGTTACAATCATTACAGAGCCATTTTACACAAGAGTACACAAAGGTAGGGGCCGAAGTAAAAAAACGGTAAGATGTTAGAATAAAAACTGTAAATTATCTGAAGGTGCTCTCTACATTCGGTAAAGATTTTACAAGTGTAAAGCCGCACCTTTTGGATACTCGAAAAAAAATTCATAATAAATTACAATATTTAATCAATTATCAAAAACGTCTGAAATACCTTTTAGCAATTTCCTTTTATTCGAGTGTCTCACTCTGAAGTTCAGTTCTTACATAAACGCAAGATGCTTGAAGGAAATAATTCACTAGAATTTAAGTTTGGAACAATAAATGTAAGTAAGAATGTTTTGTCTTATTCTTCCTTAGATACAGATGAAACAAAACCTTTATATTACAAATGCATGTAAGTTTAAAAAATACAACACCAAACACTTCACAGGATCTCCAGCATTTGGGACCACTCATTGTAAATGACCTTATTACATATAACGATTATTTTAGGATTTTTCACACAGCTTATATCCTGTGTAAGTGTAATATTCGAAATATAACGTGAGTAATGCAATATCAGTTAAAACACATTGCATATGTTACTATTTACTAACTCAATAATTGTGTTACCATTTACACTAGATTAAAATTTATACCGTTTGTAAAAATCACGGAAACACTTTTGAAGGACTACGGTTTTCAATTTAAAATTGTGTATCACACCCTTGCAATCGCAACGGAGCTGAAGGTTCAGTATACGAAATTTTAAGATGATTCCAGTTGAACCCATTGTGCTGAAACATTTATTCACTAACATAGTAAAAAGACTTTAAACATTAAAGTCAACCATGGTTTACTTAACAAAAAATTAAATTTAGAATAACTTTATCTTGATTAAACAACCAAACAAATTATCTATTTCAGAGATGGTCATTTTCGAACCCCTAAGAACATTTTCTGCAGTTGAATCTTAATCTACCTCGCTTTTTACAGGTTATTGACATGTCCTTAGAAAGTTTTTCATTACAACCTGAAGATGTTTTTCGTTATCACGTTTCTCCAACTATGATGATGGGTGATAACCGCATTGCAACATGCGTCAACCCAAAAAATGAACTCGACAGTCGACACCCGTTTATCTATCAATGGTTTGGATGCGTACACGTGGTGTCTCATCGCATCGGCTATGGTTCTTCTGTCTATGGTGTCATCGTTGAATACTTTTTTCCGATCGAATTCATTAGCGGGAAGTTACAGAAATGAAAAAAGTACAAAAGATTTGCTAAATCGAAACAATTGAACTTCAATTTCATTGAAACGTTAGAGATTGTTACAAATGAACTCAGTTTATGTTAAATACAATAATTTTCAGGATGGATTGCGGCTTTAACGACCAACTTCAATCAATATATTTTGCAATATTTATCGGATTTCTTAGCAAATAGTTTCGAGAATTTGAAATCGCCGAAGCTCTTGCGTAAGCTCGCCTGGAGTCGCCTCTGGTGCAGACTTTTTGGTGTACTGTGTTGAGCAGATGCTTTTCGGGTGCTTTGAAATCAGATTTTCTCATATCAAATGAAAAATATGTAAACACAATTGACGATATTTGTCAGCAGAAAAACATTACCTTAATGATTCCGGGAAATGCTGTTATGCATTTGTCTATGCAGGTAAAAATTCTCCTTTTGAAATCAATTTTAAAATAGTAGCTGCATGAAGATTAATATCATCAGAGTTACACTCAGTATAAACAGCCCTAATGTGGCATCTGGGCATTAACATTGATCTTCCATTATTGAACATTATCAAACGTGTTACTATATGTATGTAAATTTTATGGTCTTTATACAGAAAAACTTGTCATTTAGCGCCAAACTTGAAAAAAGGATGAAGCAAAATGGAATGGTTTTGAGTGCTACTATTATGTCTCACGTAGTTAAAATCGTTTTTCTTCGCTTTATCTCTGCACTTTTTGTAGACAAGGAATACATTATGTAAGACTTACCCGTAATTGTTCAATATGAATTGATCAAATCAAATAGAAAGATTTACATAGGAAAAGAATCGTACGAACGAAATTACTATTATTTTCTCATAAACAAACAAGTGCCTCGTGACATACTTGAAAACATCAACTACTTGTAAGTACCGCAAATTTTATTGTTCTTATATGAATAGATGTCTTACAAGTTCTGAGATGTTTTGTGTGGGTTTCAATGACTAAAAGAAAGTCTTATAGTATTAGTCCTTTCAATTATTGGAAAAGAAAGATTGATTTTTTTTCTGTTAATTTAATTACGAGATCAAAGCAAAATAGTTAAACAGGAGCATCATTTACACAATTTGACAACCTTTAAGGAAAGCCACTTCTTATTTGAGAACCATTCTGATTGCAGAGCCGAGTCCAGACAGTTATTTAAATCTTAAGAGTTTTGCTCTTTTGAGGAACGAGATAGGCCTAATTGACACAATAAAGATTTGTTTTTATAGAAACAATTATTGAACGCTCGAAAATGATTATTTCGGAAGTTACGATCACTTTAAAACAACATTAAAATGGATGTATTTCGATTCGTGTCTTTATACTACTTAACTGAGAAAGAAACTCAATAATAATAAGTTATTTCAGATGTCTGCATGCTTCACATTTATTAAGTCAAATATTGTTCTTTCAATGTTTTATTTAGAACACCTATGTTTTTGGAGACTGGTCAAAGAACGCCAGGACAAAAAAACACGCCTATCGATCTTCTTTTATAGAAGCTTTTGCACAATTTCAACGGCATAGTGAGTTTTTGAATATTTCACCTTAATAGTGTTTATGTGTGCGTTATATCGACTAATGGTGTCGTCGTAGACTAAGCGGGACACTTCTGTCTGAAAGCAAGGGCGCTTAAATTCAGGATTAAATATTTATATTATTTTGTAACATTTTAGATGTAAAGTTTTAAAAAGTTAATTATATAAAGCTATCCTTAATGATGCTTTGAATTTTGAAGTATCTTTTTCGATGAGATAGTTTCTTGAATCTAATCAGAAGTCCATTAAATTAGCTTAGGAAGTAAACAACTACAATAGCTGGTATAGCGTACGGCTCTGCTGGGTAAGAACTCCTAACTTCATGGATAGGGGGTTAAATTTTTCCCCCTTTCCTAACACTGTTAGAAATCTCAAGCTCCTCTCTAGGAAGTCTTTCTTGACGTGAGCGGGTCGTGACTTCTTCAGCTCATGAACGCTGGATCTATAAAGGGTTGATTGTTTGCTTAGTAAAAAAATAGAAATAAAAAAAGGATCGGCCACGGTCTTTAAATAGTTTTTTTTATATGTGTTTATGACGAGTGGTCGGTCATTCACGAAATCCCGTACGCTATCCGAAAAGAAATCCGAAATCTGAACAGATACCAAACGTATTTTTGCTGATTTCGATATCCCATAAAAATCCAAAATCAGTAACGAAATCACAAAATCAGTGAAAAAAATCACGAAATCCATACCAAATTTCACGAATACAAAAATAAAAAAATAAAAATATTCGACGATTTCACGAGAAAAATCTCAAAATCAGACGAAATTCATCAGATTTTATCGAACTTTGAAATCAAACGAAATCCGAAGAAATCAAATTGGATTTCAAAGTCCCGTACACTTTTCAAAAACTTCCGACCCCTCGACGAAAAGCCTACAATATCTAGTTATACAGAGATATGGTCTCCCATAACATTTAACCTTGAAGTAGGGTTATAGGTTTATTATTTTGATATAATAAAATGAGAAAAACAACATGAGTGCAAATAGGCAACGTTACCCCCAGCACTGCCAAGATCTCTCAGAATAGTACACCCAAGTTGTCTTGTGGTGCCGATGTTCTCGAATGAGCGGAGTCCCAGGGAAAATACGACAGCCCAATCCGTTGGAAACTCATTAAAATGTTGATTAGACGAAGCGTGACAACCAAGGCAATAGGATCCTCCACTTCTCTCTGTTAACATCACTTTCATGTTTATTAACAGAGAAAACACAATATTCCCAATTTTAACTCTAACCAAGGACTAACACATACAAAAGGACATCTTTTCTTTAAAATTAGTCATGCATATCACTGTCTAAATGACAGCGAAGATTTCTACACCTGATATTGGACCATTTTCTCAGGTTTCGAAGGAAAATTTTCGTGTGGAATATTTAGCATTTTAAACTCGATTTTGTCAGGTAAAATCAATATATTAATCAATATTAATTTAATATTTTTAATATATTTTTTAAATATTTTTAATATGAAAATCATATTTCCAGTAAACTTACACAT
Source organism: Phalangium opilio (assembly GCA_019434445.1). Taxonomy (NCBI): domain Eukaryota; kingdom Metazoa; phylum Arthropoda; class Arachnida; order Opiliones; family Phalangiidae; genus Phalangium; species Phalangium opilio. Next base: position 119,506 of record JAEQBA010002355.1, on the reverse strand, counting down.
ATATAAGCCTTTTAGTAGCGCTCTGTCTGCCTTGCAAACGCAATATATGCTTCAAAAATGCTAGACATATTTTGCACAAATTGTATCAAAGTCCTTTAATAGAACGATATGGAGATTTTTAACGTCGCAATGAGTTTAAAGTCTCTTCGAGTTGATAATGCTTAAGTGCGTGTTGTATCGATTCACGGTGTTGTCATAGACTAAGCACGAAGAGAGCATGACAAGAGAGCATTTCCAGCACTCATTATTATATGGATATTTCAGAAAAAGGTTCATAGAGCTAAAGTCTCAGAACATAGGATAATAGAAAACTGGATGTTCTACAATATCAATTATTTTAGGCAAATAAGGTGATGGTATACACCAATATCGGGGAAAACGTGCGACAAAACCCTTTTATTTGTTTAACATAAGTTCTACCATTTCATATTTACAATTAGTCTATGAAATGAAAGTCATTCGAGGGGAGGATTTGACGAGGCCAAAGCAAACAGAATACTGATGAGTTTATGATAATAAACTTTTCAAATAACACACTTCAGTCACGTTTACACTAGAAATTTTGAAACCGTTTTGAACAACTTTAGGAAGGTCGAAATGTAACCTTTAACTGTTAGCCATATAGAACCTACGCTTGAAAATGTTCATTCCTTTTATTTAAAAAAAACATCTACAAATAAGAATGAACATTTTCTCTTGAAAGATCTACATGGTTAACACTTTAAGGTTACAATTTACACATTTCTAAAACTGTTTTTAAGTGTCGAGTGTGAACGCGGCCGCAATTTGTCCTTTTCAAAAATACTCATTTAAATGGATGTATGTATTGCGGTAAATTATTCCGAATGATATTTGTACGAAAACTGTAATATATCTCAAAATTAACACAGGTCTTTACATTCGAAAAAAGATTTTGATGGAGTCCGGACAAAAAAAATTTCGTTACAATATTAAGACCATATCTTAAATTTTTAGAAATTTAGTAGTTTAACTTGTATCACTCTGAAATTCAGTTGGTGCTTAGAGCATTGTTGCATAAAGGCAAGACGTCTGAAGGAAATCACACACTAGAATTTAAGTTTGGAACATCATACGTAAGTATGAAAAATACCCCGTTCTTGATTAAAGATATCTCGAGGGGTCGGTCGTTCATGAAATCCCGTACGTTACCCGTGAAATCCAACTTAAGAAATCCAAAATCAATGCTTATTTCGAAATCAAATAAAAAATCCGAAATCAGCAACGAAGTCAAAAAATCAAGAAAGAAATCACGAAATCAACATAGAAATCACAAAATCAGTAAAGAAATCGTGAAATAAATTACAAAATTCACGAAATCCAAAATCCAAAGAAATCACAAAATCCGACGAAATCTATTGGATTTTATAGAGTTCTGAAATCAAACAAAATACGACGAAATCAAAAAAAAATCCGATGAAATCCAACGAAATGAAACAAAATCCGAAGAAATCAAATTGGACTACAATTTTTCGAAAACGTCCGACCCCTCGAGATATCTTCACTAATGTGAATAATCCCTACAATGTTCATGACTTAAATACGTACAGGAATCCGATGATTTTGGACGAGATATAATAAAAGGAGTTATTAATCACAGGCACCCGTTTGCGAATTTTCTGCCGGCTTATATTCTTAACAACATTCAAAACGTATCGTAAGTATTTTAATAGTGAAATTATATGGTTTGGTGTAGCTGATATAATCAAAAACAATTTACGAATTGAACATTTCTGCTTTTTTTATTAGATTAAAATACATACCAGGATTTAACATCTCGGAAACTCTTTTGAAGTTCCACGGTTATCACAGTAATGTGTTTGCTCATATGTTTATCACCGCAATAAAGGAAAAGGCTAGTTCATCAAAATATTTATAACATTTTTGATCATTTATTCACTCACATCGTAATATAACGCCTCGAGTGAACTCATGCATGACGATTAAAGGCAATGTGTTCATTCCGTTTAAGGTTACAAAATATAATCATACCATCACCATACATTGATTCAACCATCCCTTACCTATAAATAATTTTCAATAAAGGCGAATTTGAGACACGCATATTTTTTTTTACGTAACGGACCGTCCATAAACTACGTCACACATAATATAGCACATTTTAACGGTATGTTATCGATTGGGCGTGTTATCAAAACAGCATTGTCCAAAACGGCTTTTTCATAAACGCGTTTGCCATTATAGCCATTTCTCGTTTTAGCGCATTTTGATTACAGCGTTTATATCTTGAGCGTACGAAAGTACGCCATTTCCAAAATATTGTTGTTTATCTTCATTAACTTCCCAAAATAATATGCCTTTTCCAAAAAATTAGATTTTATATTTACTTCCGATATAACATTACTCCTTTTTGCATAATATTGTTCTTTGTCCTATATACATAATATAATAGAGATTTCCCTCCCTATCAATCACAGTTTGGGCGGAAACAGCAACCGCTGTTTTGGGAAATAGCGCTGTATTGAGAAACGCGGAAACAGAAACCGCGGTTTTGCTTGTACGCGGTTTTGCAAACCGCTGTTTTGGGAACCGCTTTATTCCAAAACGCTCTTTTGAAAACCGCTCAACTACCCGTGAACCCATTTTAACACCCTTTCAAAAACGGCGAATTGCACATCCCGGTTTTCTAGCTCTTCCTTTTTTTACGTTTGTATTAATGTTTACACGTTATTGATATGGGTATCTTAAGTTATTCAGGAGCACCGGAAGCCGTTTTTCTTTATCACGTTTCTCCAAGCATCTTAATGGGTGATAATCGCATTGCAACGTGCCTTAAAACAGTGAATAAACACGACACACGTTTATCCGTGAATGGTTTAGATACGCCCACGTGGTGCCTGATCGTAACGGCATTGCTCTTCATGTCTATGGTATCATCATTGGCTACATCCTTATCATTAGCAAAAGGTTACAGAACTGAAAGAGGTATATACGCGTGCTTAAAAGACGAAACGTGAACAGTTTACTTTTTAATTAAAGAGTCAGCTATTTTTAGGTTTCTCAAATAAAATTATTTCACATTGAATGCACTTTTTCTAGGATGGATACCTGCTTTAACGACTAATTTCAATCAGTATATTTGGCAATATTTATCGGATTTCCTAGAAAACAGTTTCGAGTACTTCAATTCGAAATCACCAAGGCTCTTGCTGTGCGAATGGTTGCTCGGGTGTACGGTGTTGATCAGATGCTTTTCGGGTGCTTTGAAATCAGAACTGCTCTTAACAAACACAAAATACATAAATACCATTGACGATATTTCCGAGCAGAAAGATATTACTTTAATGATACTGGAAAATTTGCCTGTTCACTTGTCGATGAAGGTAACGCCTTCCATTTTCATATTCATCGTAATACTTTCGGTGGAGCTATGGGTGTGCGTTTTCAGCCTCCCAGGACCACACTTGGGAAAGTGGTTATTTGAGGAGAGTCTATAAGTTAATAACTCAAAAATAAGCGGTGGTGAAGTATTAGTGGAAACAAGGAAAATCTCTCTGGTTACGACATCAATACCATCAATTGCAATGGAAGGTGAAATTTTGGGTGGACATTCTTAGAAACAGAGTTATCGGACCGTTCTTCTCGATGAGAAAATGAATGAAGACATTTACTCGTACTTCCTACGTCATGAGTTTATGCTTGTACCGAAATGGTATTCACATCGAACATTTACGTTGATGTGTTTACGAAACAGATTAGAGATTGTAATTTGAGACCTAAGTTCTAGGACTAACCGTAGGACTGAGCTTTATATCAATTTTTTGCATTCAGGCGTATTCTCTAATATTCCTGTTGTACCTTGCCATTTGCATAAAATAAAACATGAATTCCAATGATTTAGTTACACCCTGTATAATTTTATAAAATGACGTCATCCGTTGGCAGTATTGGGGGTTGTCCACAAAGGAAGGTGTTAGTCTGATCTTTTCCACACTGTATATGTACATGATTGCAAGCGCTGTGACGAGTTAGTAAGTCACCCGCTCCTTTTCCCCTCATACTAGCGAGTATTACGAAACGACTTTCATCCTTCAACCATCTAAACTAAAAACTATAATATTATTTTTCAACAATTCAGAGAAACTCGTCTTTTAGCGCCAAACTTCAGAAAAAGATTGATCAAAATGGTTTTATTTACAATTTTACAATTTCGCCTTATATACTTAAAGACATTTTTCTCCGTGGCACATCTGCGCTTTTTCAAGAAAAGAAATATTTTCTGACAGAGTTAATATATCAAGTTCAAACCAACTTGGTGAAATCAAGAAGCAAAATTTTTATTGGAAAAGAATCTTACGAACAAAGATATTATCATTATTTCATAAACAAACGCGTCCCTCGAGACATACTTGAAAATATCAACTATTTGTAAGTATAATGAACATGATGTTGTCAAAATATAACATATAAGCGTTTTCTTCCTTACGTGCAAACGTATTGTCGTTTCACATAATATTACACAATCAATAAAGAGCCCAGAATTTCAAAATTAAAAAACCAAAGATGAGAGTGGGAGAATGCACTTTAGGATACCTCATTATTTATATTCAAATTAAGAGTTGCGGAAAATTATCACGGCATAAAATATTCAGATATTGTTAATTTGAATTCTAATAATCACACATTTGTTAGACTATAAATAATTATCTACATTAAAATGTTTACTATTACGGAAGTTATGTAAATGTATACGACCAAAATTTATTTACACCAGGAATGTATATATTCGAAGGTTTTAAATCAATTTGGTTGAGGCGAAGAGGTCAGGACTTCTTGGCTTTTGAGATGTAAATAATCTGGGATAGGAAAATGAGATTTACTCCGGTAGACAAGGGGTAGTCGGCACCCATAGCATAGGATTGCCGAAGTATGTTGTATTCCTTCAATCCTTGTCGCTCAGAACATGGAGTAACAGGAGAAATAGGGCTGTGCGAGCCTTGTTCTTTTTGGTTATCGAGCTTGAAGCCGTGCCTCGAGTTTTTTATCGAGCTTCGAGTCTTTAGTTGCATGTTCAAAATCTGGTTTCGAGCTTTTATCGAGGCTCCATTTTTTATGGCGAGCCTTAACGACTTTCAATTTTAGCTCTTACTTTGTTCCTTTATCTAAGTACTGTCCTTAGTGTACTTACGCGTATTGATAATCACATTGATAAAAGAATCCAAGCGTATTTTTCTATACCCAAAAATTGGAGCAAAACTTATACCAATCAAATGTGGGCTTACAAAATGGATACGAACCTTACCAATAAAAATCGCAATTATTTTCTATTTCGCGTATAACTGCAGCGTCTTAATATTCAGCAGATTATGTTAGATGGTTATTTCTGACCTTTAATCAAATCTAAAGTCTCACCGCCCACATATTGAAGCTAGATAACCATAAGCCTTGGTCCCGAGCTTTTTCCCACGGCTCGAAAACTTGTCGAGCCTGTCGAAAGTTGCTTATCGAGCACTTGCACAGGCCATGTATTCTTGTTTATACGCAAACGTGTCTTTACATTTCAAATAAATACAATTATTTAAGATATGTCTATGAAAGGATGTCCACGTTAACAACTACTACTTGTTTAGATGCTAAATTATTACTTTATTTTCTTTTATTCAGAACACTAATGTTTTTGGAGACTAGTCAAGTAACTCCACGAGAAAACTGGGACACTTTTATATCTCGGGAATTGTTTTTGACGGAGATCAATCAACTGCAAGAGACGTCTCCGATGTCTCTTGGGTTTCTCAGTCCCGTATTCACCATCTACATTTATGGAATTTCAATCGCCACTTTGGTCGCCATTTGTGATATTTTATCCAATTTTGACAATATATTAATGATTCGCAGTAAAATTGCGATTGCACTTAAGTTGTTATTCACGTTTGTCTGCCTCGAAATTTGATTAAATAACCGGCTTATCTATTAGTATTATTAAGCAAACCATTATTCAATGTAATCAATCAAAAGCTTCTTAAATGCATAAACTTGAAAAATAATAAAATAATTACTTGCATTTCCTGGAGACATTAGAAACATCTTAACATCCATATTTTTCATTTTGTATTTGACTCGCAATGATAATACTGGAGTGTTTTTCATAATACATGCAGCGTGGTAATCCATTGAAAATCAATCAATAGATTAAACGTCGATTGATTTTTTTTCAATTTTAGTTGACTAAAAATGGTTGTTTTGAAATATAAATTAATAATTAATATTTATAAAATTTAAAATGATATATTATAAATATTTCAAGAAATGGAAATAATAATGATATTTACTCATTTTTTTTCATTTGGATCTTTTCAATTGAATGAAACTTAACTTCGCGTTGTTTGTGGTAGTTTCGAAGACCATATAACATATTAATTTATCCCAATTTATTATTGATAACCAATGTCACTTAACATAATCAACCAAATTTTAAAGGACCCATACACGCTCAATTGAACGCGCAAACTAAGTAGGAAATGTTCATAAAATTCAAATCATAATTTAAAACAACTAGGTCGAACTATTTTTGATGTACATCAAATGTTAGTGGGCGAATGTTTGGGATGGGATGTTGGGCAACGCCTGTTAAAACTGAGCAGTAAAATGCATAATTTGAAAATTTAACCCTTATAAAAATCAACAAATAATGATGAAACCTAAATGTTGAAAATGAAATAAACCCTTATAAAAATCAACAAATACTGATGAAACCTAAATGTTGAAAATGAATTAAAAATTTTTATGGTTCAAAGTGACCAAAAAAGGGAACATTCCTTTCTCCAAAAAATTGAGTGAGGGAGTAAAGGCATTTTTCTTGGTGCCTCACCCGAAACTTCACCCGTAACAAATTAGGTACGCTATGTTGAATAGCGTACTTAGGAGTGGGCTTCATGAAATCTAGCATTCCTTTTCTAGGTCACACACTACTAACTTGTTCAAGAAAGGGTTGAAAGGCTCGTGATTGGCCTACACTGATTACGAGGTACCACTAAAAGTAATAGCAGAGAAAAAATTTTAAAAAGAAATTTTCGTTCTTAACCTCGGAACCGAACGGATGACCGCAAATAAAACTAAAGAAAATTCGAGAAAAAACCAAAACTGGAGGGTTAACTTAAAACTAAGAAAAAACTTCGCGAATAAATTAATAAACGATTAAACCTTAGTAAATTTGCAGATTACCCTAAAACTTTAGACTTATGACGTTTACTAACTGGTAGCAATCTGCCAGCGTTGAGAACGACAGGAGACATACGTGCAATGCGAGATGCAATGTAATGTACCCATAAGAAAATGTACATTCTTACTCCTTAGAATTATTCTATGAAAATTTCCATTAAAAACGGTAAAAAAGGTACTTCTTTTAAAGGTTCAAAGTGTTTTAAAGCATGTAAAAAATAATTTACTAATTTAATGAAAACAAGACGTCGCCGGATATTAGTCTTGTACACTAACCAAAATGAACGCTTTTACAACATTTCGATTGTTTGAAAAATGAAGCAAAATGTCGGTGTTCCTTTTTAGTTTCCGCTAGTTATCGCTGTCAGTTTCCCGTTAGTATCGGTCAGTTGTTTCAACAAACTAATCGTAACATGTTGTTTAACAATGATGTTTGTTATGAGTCACCAACTGTACAACTTTCTACTCCTTAAAAATTTCCGATAAACTCTATGGCTATGAGGCTTTTTTTGTTTTAGCTGGCAACCACTAATTTGCAATAATCATCCTATTATTTTTTAGACGAAGTCAACATGCTGTGATTTATGCAAACTAGCAAGGGCTAGGTTCAAGTAACTTGCAAATGGGTTGGCGTACGACAAAATGTCATAGAGATTAGTTTCGCATTATATTGGCCCCAGGAACCCAAATACTTCCGCTCCTACGTCCATTTCAGATACACCCTGTATGGAGTACGCATTTACCATTGCCAGCAAATTGTAGGAATCTCAGGATATATCACATCCAGCCATTAGAATACCCTAAAAGCTCTAAACACGTGACGGGCTAACGGACTTAACGAGTTCAAATTTTAGGGTCTCCGAGAAATATTTAAATTTCAAGGCCATCGTCGACACTATGTGCCCTTAACTGTTATTAAACACAGAATACGTTTACATTCCCTTTTTTTATTTATTGTTTTTTTACACTTAGTTTTGTGTACACTTAGATATTATTTTCGTTTTTTTCCTCGTTTTCCTGATCATTTTCGTCTATTTCCTTTTCATCCGCGTCTTTTTTGGGTGTATCTTCTTTTTCTATCAACTGTTCTTGTTCCTGGGCATCCTGCAACTCGTCCTCGTCGTTTTTTTTGCTGTTTTTCTGTTTTCCTTTCGCCTTTTCGAAGACTGTGACGAATATTAGCGCACTTCTTATTTATGATGCGATTTATGTCACTTCTAGTAATCGTCCTCCCCTTTTTCCATCTGAATTGCCTTGTCACTAGAACTGGAATAATGTAAGTCCAATTAAATTTGAAGGGAGATTCACTTCACTGGTTTGGACAATTGCGCAACATGTTAAGATAGGTCATATCCCACTAGTTACTAAGAGGTAGTCCTGAAATGACGTAGACGAAAGGTCATAACTCTTCGAGAGAGACCTTGTTACTCTTAGTAGAATCGAAAATGAGATGGAACTCGTTAACTAAAGTAATGCGTCGGACTAACTGTCGGTAATTATTAACCAGTTCAAACTATTGCAAGTGGCAGACGTCTCTAATCTTACGTATATTTCAGAACGTTGTTTGTTCTTCATGCACAGTCACAAATCATTACCGAATGTGACCAACATCAGTAACACTAAGGGAATGGTTTTAGAAGGCAGGGTTCATTTAAGGCAAATGTTCATAAACATAGGTTTAACATTGAAGGCTCCTAACTCTGGTACTATTAAAGATACGAGCATGTCCTTGAAGTATGTTATAGTCATCTTTGTCACCGTTTCTAACGATACTAAGTACTTGGGGTTACAGGGGTTAATTAAGCACATAATGATCCTTAACTTTCGGGATACTTAATATATGGGGGCAAACGTGGAAATACCAGCGGAGAAATTCAAGGGAAACATTCTGCAAATATGAGATATTGGTTTTCTAAAGATTGTATGAACCTTGAAAGTGGTCTTGTTGAATTCCCCAACGTTTGTCCGATGATCTCTAGTATTTTACAACCGTGATACTTTAGTTTTATCATTAACTTCTAAGCATCGTTCAAATTTAAATGCCCAAAAAAGGACAACGGTGGGTAGATTATAAAACGATGGTTATTAAAATAGTGAGCCCTTACGATGAATCACGTCAAGGTGTTCTTTAGGCAAGCCCAATGCTGTCATTTGGGCAAGTTCTTCTTCCGTATGCAGCATTCTTAATAACTCATGGATCATGCGGCTTTCACTTTCCAGATGGGTTTCTAATTTTTTTTGGCGACGTCTGATACGAATACGTTGTACCCTTCGCACAACCTAACCTGTTAAAGAGTTAAACCGAAAAAATAATTAATTCGGTTCTGAAAATGTTCTAACTATATATTATTCCACCCAAACCCATAGTCATCATGAATTCCACATTACGGGATTTGCTAATGCAAACCCATAATCGAGTAATACAATTAGCACACCCATCTTTTAAAGGAATTCTCAAGTATTTGGGTACGATCAGTTGATTAAATTGAGATATAGCGCATTCATTATTCTATAGAAATCATACCTTCTGTCTCTTTGATGCCGTTTTTCTTTGAGGAATGGGCTCGTCCTCTGATGAACTGTCGATACCACTATGTTGATCGGCCATCAATGCGATTTTTCGGCAAAATTTGACTACCGATTTGGTAATACCTAAAATATATATGCAGCTCAGTTGGTAACATATGTATTGAATGGACTAGTCGGACAATGGCGACAATTCTCTAACGTTTTAAGCGAGGTGTTATCGCAACTGATTTATTTTTGCATTGTCACTGACTAGGCGGAGAACTCTGAAACCTTCTTTTTCAACCTCGGTAATAACATTACAAGTCATTTTGTACTGTCTCTCTCCACTTGGTTTTGAAACAAAAAAATAAGCCAATGGCATTCTAAAATCCGATGAAAGACTTTGGTAGTAATAGCTGAGTAGATGAGTGGCGAGAGTTTCACTCACCCCAAGTTCCTCTCTAGTTATGTCATTTTCTCCAAAAAAATATCAAGTTTGCGATCGTACAGGTATTTCGCTTTGATCGCCACCTCATCAAACATTGTCGAACCCAGGCGATGGTGATCTTTTTCTAATCGTTTGTACTCTTCCTTTAGTCTGAACTGCACAAGCGGAGACAATCCAGTTTCACCTGTGGTACTTCCAAGATATTGCTTAATGGTTTTTGGGTGAGGTAAGTGTAATACAACAAGCCCTCTTATGTATCGATAGGCAGCGGGTGATTTTTGGTTCCACAAAACGCTAACTCTTAGAGTTGGTTTTTCCCTTACCGAAACTAAATAATTGTTCAGCTATAAAATTAGCCTTCTAGCTTCCATTATTTATCGCCGTATTAAGTTTTCTGATTTGTGGAAATACATTTCTCCCTAACAAAGTACAGGTATTTTCTAAGGTTTGAAATTTTGCCTCAAGTTTTTTAGTACAAGCCTGCTCTTCATCTAATTTCTTCTTGAGTTTGGCAACGAGGCGTCCATGTTCGCGAGAAGACAGATTGTTTAGACCTCCGGTTTCTTTTCACAGTCGACACTTGAATAGAAACATCTGGAGTTTTAATTATTTGATAAGGTGTTTCATTGGGAACTTCAGTTCTTTGGTACATTGTATAATTGGGATCATGGCTCTGATTGCTTAACCCTTTATCACAGTGTTCTTTATGTTCATTGAAGTGTACATTACAAATTTATTTTATAACATTTCAGTTTTCCTATTACAGTTGTCAGGAGATAAAAAACCTATAATGGCGTTTGACTTCTTCATTGATTTGGGACTGATATTTAAATCAGCTGACTCAACTAGGTTTTTAAGAAACAGTGTTTTTCTTGATAAATGCTCATTGTTTCTGGTTTGAGTTTGTTGCAAAGGAAGTATGTTTTGTGTGTTTCTTTCAGCTTTGGGTGTTTCATTAATTTTGTCACTAAGATTAATATTAGAAAGAAACGATGACTGGTTTCTTAGAGGAGCAGTATTGTCAACATCAAGTTTTAATTTCCTGACTAAAGGCTCCCCATTAAAGACCGATGGAATTGCAGTAGGTAGTAGTCGCCTTTTTCTGTTAGTTGAGACATTAAAATCGCTTTCCTTAAAATGCTTACTACATATTCTTCAATTCTCCGTGGCTTTACATTTAAGAACTTCTTGCCATTTTTCACGATGAGAAGGATTTTTAGGGTAAGAATGCAAGCTTGTTTTGATAGTTTACTTGCATCTTTATTGCAATTCTTTATGATACACGGATTATCCATTTACGGCGAACGAAATGAGTCCTTATGATTAAAAAAGCATTACATTACTAGTTTGTTTTGACCAAGGGTTACCCTTCAATATTAATGGTTATTTCGAAAATTTGTAAGAAGAAAACGGATTTAAGAAGTTGACCTTCATACCTTTAAAACGAATCATTTGTAATAAGCACGGCCAACTTAGAGGGTTTTGAAGTTGGCCGTTACCTGATATTACCCGAAAAAGCGCCATCTAACATGGGACTAATGTCAGATTGAAAATGCCATAAAATATAAGACTTTTGATGGCATTTCTAGGCCTAGTATTAGAGATGCCAGTGTACTGACAGATACTACCAACGCAACAAATTTCAAGGGAACTGCTATAATTGCGGAAAAACCGGCCATAAGTCTCGTGAATGCCGTAAACCACAGCGAAGACACGGAGACAAGTCAGACAGACGCGCTTTCATAGCGACAACCCATTTTTTAACGACCTCAAAATCTAACGCATGGATCATTGATACTGCAGCAACTCATCACTTCTGCAAAACACGCGAATGGTTTCTGAATTATAAACCCTTATCAAGAGACGCGGCTTGCGGTGAGGGAATTACGAAAATCAGCGGAACCGGAGATAACCGTATTTAAATTGATGATGAGCAGGGAGACACGTTTCTACTAAAGGATGTCGTATTCACACAAAGTATATGAAGGAATCTCATATCAGGACGTTTCATTGATCAAGCTGGCTATAAAGGAGTCATATGTAGAGCGGCATATACAGTTTATGATAACTATGGGAAATTCGCCTTCACTGCTCCATTAGCGGAAGATAATTTCCACACATTGTCGAATGCATCCATATTAATGGAGACAATCAAGTATGAAACTCAAATGGCGCGTTTAAAGGACAACGAAATGGAAAAATGGCACAAGAGATTGGGACATATAAATAGCCAAGATTTGAGGTATATGGCGAAAAATAAGATGCTTCATGGCCTAGAAAATGTAGACGGAGAATTGGGAGTTTGTGTGTCATGCGCACTGAGTCATATCAATATTGCTCATAAGAGAAGCGAGAACATCCTCGACTTGATACATGCGGATGTATGGGGCCCCGTCACCTATAACTTCGATAGGGGAGGTCGCTATTATGTACGGTTTATTGATGATCACAGCCGTTTTATTTGGCTCTATGTTATGGAACGGAAGAACAAGGTATTTGCCTGTTTCGAACTGTTTGAGAAACAAGAAGAAAATCAGTCCCAAGTAAAGATCAAAGCTATCAGAACTAACAACGGGCTCGAGTATTGTACTGACTACTTCACGAAACTGTGTAAGAGTCAGCGATCGTACATCAGAGAACAAACGTCTATTCACCGCAGATGAATGGCAAAGCAGAACGGATCAATAGGACACAACTCGATATGACAAGAACACTTCTTCATGATGCAAAATTACCATTAAACCTGTGGGCGGAGGTAATAAGGACTTCGGCTTATATCAAGAACCGAGTAAAACACTCAATTCTTGGAGACAAGGTACCATTAAAATGTTGGATTGGACGTAAACCAAGCGTAAATATTTGAAGCGATATGGATGTCTAGCTTTAGTACACTTACATAAACCACTAAGGAAGAGCAAATTACACCACAGAGTAAATTAAGTTGGGCGTTTTAATCGGTTATGCTGTACGCACATGAGGTTATCGCATATATTATCCCGATGAAAGAAAAACCATTGAAACGAAACATGTGGTCTTTGATGAGTCGAAATTGGGCATGGAGTATTTAAACCAGCAGGAGAAGAAACCCTATTGAATTTCCGATTTAGTGCAAACAAACCGACAGAAAATAAATGCCCCGAAGCGAAGGGAGACGAAACGCCAGAAGATATAGAGGAACGAATAGAAGGGCAAATTGAGGAGCAACTTGATAGACAAGTAGAGGAACGACTGATACAACGGGAGGAAATACAAGAAGACGTAAAGGAACGAATAGAAGAGCAAACTGAGGAGCAACTGGATAGACAAGTAGAGGAACGACTGAAACAACTGGAGGAAATACAAGAACCAGAAAGGAAACAACGAAAAGGGAGAACTTAAACAACCAAAAGAGCCGCCTGGGTGGAGACGACATGTAACTTTTCGGCATTTCTGGAAGAACCAAAGGACAAGCGGTCATCTTTTATTACGATGCTAAGGGAAAGAAGTTCCGGTCAAGACCAGAATTACTTGCACATATTCAACTAGAAGGGCTACCCTATGACATTAACTTATTTGACTTCCGTAAAAATAAATTAGACATCACCGCGTTGCTATCAAGCATTACTGATGACGACATATCAGAAATCTATGAAACAAGGGCACCGAAATCATAGTACCACAGAATTATGAGGAAGCAATATCATCGCCACAGAAGTCAGAATGGATAGCAGCTATGCAGGAAGAGGTCGTGATCACTATTAAAGAACGGAAAGACGCTGAAGTAACGAAGAAATAAACACACAAAAAGGTGATAGGATGCCGGTGGGTTTATGCGCTAAAGCGTGACCCGGAGGGCAATATTGTACGATATAGGGCGAGACTGGTTGCACGAGGATTCAGATAGACGGAGGGCGTGGACTATGATAAAACTTTCTCACCGGTCGTACTATTCGCATTGATACTTTTCTTTATTGCCATATTTGTGGTTCACTTCGGATGGCTCCAAAATCATTTTGATGTAAAGAACGCCTATTTATATGGAAACCTGGATTATGAGATTTACATGAAATTGATACCCGGATTCGAAGAAGCTAATACCGAGACCCACTGTCTGAGATTACGAAAACCTTTGTATGGACTACGCCAATCCCCGTACTACTTGGCTTCAATGGAAAACCGTTCTCATAAACGAGTTTGGTAGAACTTCTCGTGCCATTTTGAACGAGTTAATGACCCATCGACCACTCCCAGGAAGCGATCCCGTTCACTACTTTTGGAGCACACTTAGATTATGATCCCTGGCAAACCCTAACATGCTTGAATCGGAGAAACTGAATTTCCTTCTCAACGGTCTTCTGCCTGAACTAATGGGAAAAGTTATGTTGATGAATCCCGCTTCCTCTACTGATTTCTTGGATAAACTACGTACAATAAGCACTATTCCACCCACTCATGCTTTGACTCCACCGAGGGTAAAATACTGGAAATGCTTACCACGCTTGTGACTAGAACTACCAACCTGGAGGCCAAACATTCCGTCCCAGCTCTTCTGCAAACGTCAACCGATAACGATCTATCTTCTCTTCGAAGAGAGATTCTCGAACTCCGTCGCGCCATCGAAACTCTTAAACTTGACTCCCACCGTCGGGCCCCAAGCCCACACTACCAATGCCCTTCGTATCGATGCTCCTCCTGTGGGGGACAGGATTACCTGGCTTCCTATTGCCGCCAGACACCTCGTCCGCAGGATAATAGAAGTCATTCACCATACCGACCTGAGTACAACGGAAACCGCGCTCGCTCTCCGTCACCTTTTTCCCAAAATCGGGCGTCAACTTCTAATTGGTCTGGACGTAATCAGTCGCCACAAAACAATTGGAATCGCAATAGAAGTCCCTCGCCACATCTGCAAACTTGCGACCAGGGAAACGGGTTACGACGGTGCTAAATGAGGGTGCACCACCGTCTAGCCCCAATGTCCGCCCTCTACTACTGAACCCTTCCAACAAATTAGTTTCTCTACCCGTCAAAGTTAACAACACGAACATTAACGTCATCATCGACTCGGGTAGTACCAAAAACATAATCAACCCCAGACTAGTACAAAACTTGGGTTTACCGACTACATCTGCAGGACCTCTCCGACTACGTGTAGCAGATGGGTCACTTATACCACCCCTTGGTGCTACCACCTTGGACTCACTACTGGGCGACACGACATACCGGATACAAGCACTTTTGGTTGATCATTTCGATTACAACTCCTACTGGGGCTTGAATTTTGTGACCGCAATGAAGTTAAAATCAGTTTCCCAACCCGTTCGGTTGCAATCCAGGACGAACGTTTCCCGCTCCCTGATATATTATTCGATCACTCTCAGCTGGTACGGAATACCCATGACATAACCATTCCTGCGTCATCAGAGATCGCCCTCGAAGTGACCGCCCTGCAGACATCCGGTTCACTTATGATTGAACCTCTGCCTTCTACATTTCAACGCTACGGCATGTTGATTTGTAAAACGTTGGCAACGTTTCGAAATAACGATGCCTTTATTCGCGTGGCTAATCCTCACCATCGCCCTATCATTGTCCATCGAGACGCCGTCGTCGCTACAGCGCCTGACATTCTTGAACTTCAGTTACTCGCCAACGCACCAAACGCTAACACCGAAACAACTGACCTCCCCTCCTCTCTGGACATTGGCACAGACTTGACAGAGAACCAAAGAGAGCAGATACTGTCCCTCTTACATCGACACGCCAGTGTGTTCTCCAAGGCGACTTAGGTAGGACCTCCCTAATCAAACACCAAATACACACGGGAATGCTGCCCCTGTGCGTTCCCAGCCTTACCGTAAATCACTCAAAGAACGGGAAATAGTACAAGAGGAAGTCGACAAACTACTCGCCAATGGGACTAACCGCGAATCTTGCAGTCCCTGGGCTGCACCTGTTGTCTTAATCAAAAAAAGAGACGGAAATTGGCGTTTTTTGTGTGGACCGGAGAAAGCTAAACCTAGTCACTAAGAAAGATTTCCACCCGCTTCCGCGAATTGATGACGCTCGATCGATTGGCTGGAGCCTCCATTTTCACGACGCTAGATTTAGAGTCTGGCTATTTCCAAGTGGAACTCGATGAAGCGTCAAAGGAAAAGACTGCCTTTGTCACGCAGGACGGCCAGTACGAATTCAACGTACTTGGCATGGGTCTTTGCAATGCTCCCGCAACTTTCCAGAGACTCATGTACCGCACCTTATGCTCATATGTGGCAAATCACCATGGCCTACTTAGATGATATAATCGTCTTTTCACGCGATTTCTCGTCCCACATGCGACATCTGGTCCAAGTGCTTACCTGCCTTGAGAAAGCAAACCAGAAAATCAAGACCAGCAAATGCGCCTTCGCCAAACACGCATAACATACCTTTGTCATGTGATCGACGGTAACGGTATTTCACCTGACCCACGCAACCTGGAAGCCGTCGCTAAGTTCAGTACCCCTCGAACCATGAAGCAGGTTCAACAATTCCTTGGCCTGTCCAGGTACTATCGCCGCTCCATCCCTGACTTCGCCCACATCGCTCGACCGTTAACCGAACTCACCAGAAAAGATACTTCTTTCCGATGGGGACCAGACGTGGAGAAGGCTTTCCAAATTCTCCGGAATTGCCTCATTTCAGCCCCCATTGCAGCACACCCCCAATGGCACATACCCTTTGAAATAAACACCGACGCTTCGGCGTATGTTCAGTCCTGCGTCCCATGTCAAAAACAAAAAACGTACCCTATCAAACCGGTGGGTTTTCTCCAGCCCATACCACCAACCACGAAACCATTTGCAAGAATCGGGTTAGACAAATTAGGACCTTTTTCCAATCCTATGACGGTACCGTTCATATTTTAGTATGCACGGACTACTGCACCCGAATGGTTGTGGCTAAGGCTATCCCTCGAGGCACTGCGGAAGAAACAGCGAAATTCCTCACATAAGACGTCATCCTACACTATGGAGCTCCGCGGGAAATCATCACAGACCGGGGCACAGAGAACGTAAACAAACTTGTCGAGGAAATCAATAAACTGTTTACCATCGAACACCGCCGCACCACAGCCTATCACCCACGGGCAAACGGAACGTTTTAATAAAACCCTGGCCCAGTACGTCTCGGGCAACCATCGCGATTGGGATCGTTTCCTACCGTTCCTGATCTTTGCTTACAACACATCGATACATGATGTCACAAAGTACACCCCCTTCTTTTTGATGCAAGGCTATGAAGCCGATTTACGTCTCAACGTCACCCTGGAGCTCCTAGCATCCACCGTTAGGAGTCAATTTGGCTTCGAAAATATCTTATATGCGCAACGAGCTCGGGATCTGGCTGCTTCACGGCATGGCATTGCCCAGCAGAAGGATAAAGAAAGGTTCAACCTGACGCCGAGAACACGATAACAATGAGGGCGACTTGGTTTTCTAGAAAACCCCGCGTCGCGTCCCCGGGCTCTCGGAAAAATTAATGCATAATTACGCTGGACCCTATCGCATAATCCGCCAGACGGAAGTTAATAACTATGAAATCTCCAATACCGAAGGGTCGAAATCTGACGTCGTGGCCGTCGAGCGTCTTAAACCATATTTCCCGCGACCCAATTTTTCAGACACGAACACTCCCAGCGCCACCCTTCGAGTCTCCTTCCAAACACACCCAGCAATTTTGGATTATTCGCCAGATGACGCCCCAGCAGCCATTCGCGATCCTTCGCGGACAAAGCCCGATCTCGCCTGCACTCCATCTCGGAACAACACGAGGGAAGTTGTACCCCCCGCCGATGTTCGCCGTTCTACCCGTATAAAACGCAGCCCCCATAGGCTTTCATACAGATAACCCTAATTTTTGTTTAGTCGCCGGGACGGCTTTTGTTCTTTGGGGGAGCTGTCAAACAACCCGCAAGACCATAGTAGTTACCGTCCGCCAATGGACAGACAACTTTACGACAAACATAAACCCGAGAACAAAGTGCGCGCCAACTACCGCAGGTATAAAAGGGCGCGAGCCCCGTAGGAATCGGCCAGTCTCTCTCCGGAGAAAGCCTTAGTGGGAACCTAAGACTGAAAAGTCCCACCTACTAAGGTTCGTTACGAGCTAGGACGTAAAGCTGAAAAGCTTGCCCTAGACTACCTAGTGTGATCACGGGGATCTTAAAGCCGAAAGGCCCCGCTCCGTGAGGCCACTTCTCCGCCGAGGAACGTATCGACGTTAGTCTCGCGCGCTAAAATTCAAACTCATTTGTTAACTTATTTTGTTAATAAATTCCTTCATCCACGTACAACATTTAGTCTCGTTCTTTCTAAAGGTAGCATCGCAAAGAATCTGAAAGCTGAGGGTCAAAGCAAAACTGAAAGCTGAGTACAAAAATCAGTTTGCGCCACACATATCGCATTGTGGCTGAAACCCAAAGCTGACGCTGAAAACAGGTCGATTTTAAGTTTCAGCCAAGATCAAATGAAATTGATCTTTCAGCCTCGGCCGCGCATAACGTGCTCTTTAGTAGCCAATAAGAGGAACAACAAGAGGGGAAAATACACAGGGGAAGTAAAGCAGACGCGCTCTTCAATTTCTATTTTGTTGATTAGTGTAGTCGTGATAATATTAAAATGTCTACCGCAAAAGATATAATTAAAAATAATAGCAAGGAAAATAAAATAAAAGTCGCAGAAAGAAGAGAGAAGGTAATTAATGCCGTACAAGGAAATGAAGTAATTTGGAATAAATGCCTTTTGGCACACAAAGACAATCTTGCTGTGGATGCTGCTTGGGACAATGTTTGCCAAATAACAGGTTTATCTAGTAGGTAGTCGTTTTGTAAAGTCTACAAATCACAATCAAAATATTGAACATTTTAATATTATTATTAAGAAACTCTGGCCAATTTAGAAATAAATTGACCCTGGTTAAAGTTAAAACATCTGGATCAGGCTACGATCCGGAAAAAGATTTTGAGAAAGTAAAGTGGACACATTTTAAGCAAATGCTTTTCTTGAAAAATGTCATTTCAAAAAGAGAGTAAGTCAACGCATTTATGTTAAATGTGAAACGATAGTAAATCTGTCCTACTATTCAGAACCTCATCTAACATCGAGGAAAATCTCGAAGAGAACGATAAGCAAGCGCATAAAGTGAGTTTAATAAATAATCTGAAGACTACGGAATTAAAAACAATTGCATTTAAGATTCTATCAAGCCTTGCACGAGGAGATGAGCCAGTTGAGAACGATAATGAGGAGACTTTTGGTAATGGAGATGCGGCTGTTCTTGTAAATGGTGAGGATACACCAGTTGAGACTAGAGGTGAGGGTACACCCGTTGAGAATAGAGGTGTGGGTACACCTGTTGAGAATAGAGGTGAGGATCCAGTTGCGATCTTTCCGGAGACCTCTTGTAGTGGCTCTTCTACTACCGGAATATCCCACCCAAGCTCAGCCTCGCATAGATCATTTTCCTCATCTTGTAGCAGTCAACCACGACGCAAAGGAAACAAGCGCAGTGCGCCAGCTAACAATGATGATATTGATGAACAAATCGATAAAATTGATAAGTATGCAACTTCACAAACTTCTGGAAGCTAAAATGTATCGTACAAATGTATTCCGATAACAGATGTTTGTTCATTTCATATTTTAGAATAGCTTTGAAAATAGCGGAAAACTCTGGTAACCAAACGTCTTCAGAGGATGCTGCTGGCAGATTTGGAAAATACATAGCAGATATTTTCAGAAGCGTAAAACCCAAAAAACCAAAAAAATTTGAGCTACAAGTTATTCAAACTGCATTTTCATTAATCTCTGATTCTGAATCGGAATAAATACAATATTCAAGAAATAAATTTCGAAATTTTTATTCATATATTCCAACGTTCATGTCAATGTTTTTAAAATGTCTGGTTTTTTCACACCTGGGATACCCCATTGCCAAGCCACTTGTCCATTTTCCGAAAAAAAATATTCGGCATACAAGTCACGGACTCTCGCTGCATCTCTCCAAAAATTCCTAGCCTGAGTTGGTGCTATGCTAGCTAGTGCATTTGCAGGTAGTGCTTCCAACAGCATCTCAGATACCAGTTATATTACCTGATCCGAGTGAAAACTTTTATTATATCAGATATCAGATTATCTGATTATAGCATAAAATATATTCAGATGGAAGTATCTGAACCATAAAGAACACCAGACAACTGTTTATCCGACAGTGATCTGAATTTCTTAAACTGATCGAAGGATATTTCAGATAACTGACAGATATCTGATGATGCCTTAACTTCTGTATAAGACATTGAAAACACGTATATCCTCAGCCATGTGCTTGTTCAGAATGTACGACATAATACCCCATGAGCCAAGATGGACAAAATCCCCCGGGCAATACCCCCATGAACCAAGATGGACAAAATCCCCCGGGCAATACCCCCATGAACCAAGATGGACAAAATCCCCCGGGCAATACCCCCATGAACCAAGATGGACAAAATCCCCCGGGCAATACCCCCATGAACCAAGATGGACAAAATCCCCCGGGCAATACCCCCATGAACCAAGATGGACAAAATCCCCCGGGCAATACCCCCATGAACCAAGATGGACAAAATCCCCCGGGCAATACCCCCATGAACCAAGATGGACAAAATCCCCAAACAAGATCCCTATTTCATGTTGAGGACAAAATACCCCAAGCCATGATACATATCACCCAAGTGTATGTATCGAGTTTAAGCACTCCTCTACTTTACCAACAATAAGACAATCGTGGGGGTTATTCCCTCAACATACGCATTAGACTAAATTACTACAATACGTTTATTAGTTATATAGTATTCTCCTATTGGATGTTTTAAAGCCAAATAATGGTCTATTTACCATTTTCACCTACGATATTTAGACCAACACGCGTAATTTCCGCGCTGAAAAACGTCGTCGGGATTATAATAAAAAATATAGGTCGAGCGCTATATAAGCAAATAGCGCCTCGTGATTAGAATTAATGGACGAAGAAATGGCGAACAGTACGGTAATGGAATGCCAAGATCTAAGGTCAAGAAGCGTAATATGGAAACATTATGTTATGGTGAGCGAAGATAAGACTTCACTAGATGGTATAATAACATCAATGAAATATGCGAAATGTTTGCACTGTGATAGGTAAGCATTAAATGTTTCTTGTCCTCTTCTGACAAGGAGGGCCAAAAATACGTAATTCCTGTTTACCTCGTTCGCTATGACTACGACCCCTCTTGCGTTGTACCATAGCCCTCTCAATCACGCGTGTCACGAATCAAGCGTCCGGGAGCGCGGATCGAGTGGGCTATGGTTGTACAGATAAGCGTCTTCACAGGGGTTCAAAATGGAGCCGTCTAAATGCGAGGGTCCGGTAATTATTCGGGAATTGTTTTTAATAGCAATTAAGAAGCTAGTTAGGGAATTTGGTGCCGGTGTTTTGGATTTGGAGTACATCTGTAAGGGTGAAAAGTGTTCGCTAATTCTTTCTTAAGCCAATCATGTCTACTATCCTCATGATTTTGTAAACGAGTTTGATGAAGATAACCAAGGCTTAGTGAATGAGCAGGAATTTTGTGAGCTTAGTGTTTGGTTAAAACCTGTTCGTGCTGTAATATCTATGAAAACTTTTACTCAATTCTAACTCACTTTTAATTTTCTTGGGTCTTCCCTGTTTTTTTCTTGCAAGCCCTACTATGTCTTGTGTAACTTCCAGTTTTAAACAATGTTCTTTCAAAAATTACAATCCGAGCCCATTCCAACTTGGCAGACGACGTTTATTTGACCCGGATATACATACAACGCCATAACGAAAATAAGACCCGAATCTTCTTTTTTATCCCTCCGTCACGGGTAAGGGGGTCGTGGACTTGGACGCGCACCCGAATAACCCTATTACCCATTCCGTCTTAAAAAAATAAATCTATCCCTGCTTTTAGTTAAATTTATTTAATCGGTTGGATTTCAACGGTTCCACCCCAATTTCATTTCAGTTTATTTTATGTATCATATTTTTTTATTTTCATACTTTTTAAAAGGAATGGAAAACTTGTTTAACGTTTTAATAGCACTTGTAGTTGCTGTTAGAATTTTGAAAATATAAAAAATCCAAATGTAAATAAAACTTTGCGTTGATTTTAACAAGGTCAAAAATAATTTCGTGATAGCTACGTGTGGAACGGGCACAACTCATTGCAACTCATCATTGCACTTGCGCTTTTTTACACTTCTTTAAATGCATCGTACCATTAAATTTGGAATGAATATGAAAATGAATGTTTTTTTAATTCTACTATCTTTTACACGTTTTGAAAACTTTGTGTGTACTCCTACGTAATTAACTCAAATCGGTAACAGTACAAGCGAACTGTCCATCCCCTCGCACGATAATGGGGGGGGGGGAACTAGCTCTCATACACATTGTGTCCATCAAAATCAGGCCTTGAGATCCACACTCACACACACTTAAAAACCATGATCAGAATAGGTAGTTTTGTGTTTTACAAAACCACAGGTACTATAAAAGGAGAACTTTATATAGGTACGTCAAAAAGAATCCAAAAATTTCAGTCATTAAAATTTTCAATTAAAAGCTGAGATTAAATTTAATTGAAGTAAATTAAAGCATTGAATAACCCCGGAAACCATATTTTAATTAAACTAACTCCATTAGCAGAATAATTAGTTTAACCAGTTAAAAATTTTCATATGGAAGTTGAGAAATAAAATTTTATTGCAGACAATTAAAGAACTATATAGAACCCGGAACTATATTATTATCTAACTCCATTAGCAGAATAATTACTTTAGCTTTAACCAATTTCAAGTTAAAAGATTTTATATGAAAGTTGAGAAATTAAATTTTTTTGCAGACAATTAAAGAATAGAATAGAACCCGGAACTTTATTATTATCTAACTAACTCCATTACCAGAATAATTATCTTAACTTTAACTAATTTTTATGTAAATCCGATTGAACGCTAGGACCTTTAAAAGGAAAGTAATTTCAGACTTTTCATTGTTTAACTTTTCAATTTAAAACTTTCCTAAAGTTGGTTTAGTTATATCACTTGCTAAAAGTACTAAACGATCTGGGTATAATTCGTGAAACAGTTGGTAATTATAAAACTCCAATTTACTTAAATAGCATGCCAAAAAGCTTAAAAATTTCTTCTAATTGACTCGTTATATTTTTAAACACGCCAGTTTAAAAAAGCCGAGAGTCGTTAATAAAAAGCCCAGCATTGTTTCTGGTGACGCGCATTACCGAAACACTGCGTGGATAGAACGAGTCTAGAAGATATACCCGATGCCATAACCCTACTGAAAGGCAAGCACAAATTTAAATTACAATTCTGTTAAATATCATCTCCAATTGATTTGAGAGATTTAAAGAATACCAACCCTGTTACTTTAGTCTTTACCTTATCCTTCAGGCTATTGTCACTTGTCAAATAAAGAGCGTTGATAGCGCATTCTAGCTTAAAATTGCCATCTTCAAGTTGATTCCAGAACCCGTTATCGTCTTAATAAATACTATCATTTTACAGAGCAGCAGTAGGAATCGGATATTAAACTAAAAGCTAATAGGCCAGGACAGATAGGCCAAAAAAGGGCTTGACCTAGAACATTTGAACATAAAGATGAAAATTGGTACATGTGTTGTTTTTGACCCAACAAAAAATATACTAAAAGTCCCCTGCAGTAGAGCGCGAGCTTTCGCCGCCATCTTGGAAAATGGCCGCCGGGAATGCCAGCTACAATGTATTCCACGATCTTCTTCAAAAATTATGAAAATTGGTACACATAATGATTGGAAACACATGAACATCATCGCAAAATTTTACAGCTCTGAGTTCAATAGTTTGGTCGCCATATTGGAAAATGGCCGCCGTGAATGCTAGGTACAGTATATTTCACCATGTTGTTGGAAAATTATGAAAATTGATAGGTATTATAATCAGAGCTGTGTGAACCTCATAGTAAAATATTGAAGCCATTAGTCAGATATTTTGGCCGCCATGTTGGAAAATGGCCGCCATCAATGCCATTTAGATACAGTATATGGTTCAAAAATTATGAAAATTGGTAATTATTATGTTAAAGACCATCTAAATATCATACTTGAATTTTGAAGACGTGCTACTGATAGTTTGGGCGCCATCTTCGAAAATGACTGCTCGAAGTGCCAAAAATATTACTAATATATAAAATTTTTCGATATTTGTTTATTGAGTAGATGATTTTCATGAACGTATAAAACGCCATAAAAATAACTATTTTCGAGTCTAAATTATCGACCCATCTTCAAAAATGCTCGCTGAAATATTACTATCCTAAAATCTGGAAAAAAGAAAAGGAAAGCCGTATTACTCGGATTTTGGTTAGGAAAAACCGTTTTATATGGGGTATATACATTCTAGTGTCGTTAAGGATTAGATTTAAGACACATTTTTAACATTTCGTTCATATTTCTCGTCATCCTGAAGATTTTTTATTATGGCTTATACCTTGACAATGACCACACATTGCCCAGCAAGCTAATCCAGATCGTCTACATTCACAGTTCTTGACACAAGATGTTCTGCAGGCTGCAGGTACAAATAATGAATGTTATAAGTTCATCAGATGCCGGAAGGAGAATGGTGTGGATGGGTCTTCGACTTTCCCGATCGCGAACCAATCCCCACTGTTCGGGATTAAATCGTTTCCTAGCTATTGTTGGACTTGAAGATACGCTCGGCAAAAATGTAGTTTTGGGGCGTCGGTTGTTGGATGAAGCTTGGCGAGATCAAATGAGGACTTGACAGTGTGTGTCAATTATCACCCTAAAAAAAGCGAAAAGAAATTTCTCTTCGGCAGCAGCTATGGCTCCCTTAGATGCAATACGGTCATTAAAAAAGGGCAACAAATTTGTAAGATGTTGATTATCTGTCATTACTCTAAACCACGCCTTATCATAACCACACCCAGTTACAGCATGTAAATGAAAGAAGTGTTCTCTTTTAACTCAAAGGACTTGTCATGGCGGAGGGGCCCGAGTTCGGTGTGACGGTTCGGGAGTTCCTTGGGTTCGCCCTTGGTTCAGACCGTTCCTTGCCCCATTCCGTGAAGGTTTTGCTGGGCCGCTTTCGCCCCCGCTATTGGCTACCCTCTAGGGGTCGCGAATACACTATTTGTTTGGGCCGTATGGCACTGTTGTGCATGGAGAGAACCCCCCCGTCCCCTCGAGTCTTCTGCTGCCTTAATCCTTCCCTGTCACCGACCACCTCCTGACTGGGCCGCCGCTGACGGTGTCCAGCTACAGTCACCTGCTCAAGTGGCGTTTGTCGGGCCCGCTGGCCGATCCCGTGTGCCATGACGGCGGTTCCGCAGGTTAAATTTGGAATATGATGGGGAGGGGCGCTGATAAGGCCACCAGCTAGGTTTAGCGCCTAATCAAGGGCTCTGACATGCAATTATTATGAAAAATCTTTAGGATGACGATGAATATGTATGAAATGTTAGATATTTGTCTAAATTCTAATCTTAAACAACACAAGAATATATAAACCCCATATTAAATCATATTCTCTAATCAACATGTTGAGAATAACAGCTTAGAATAACTTTCTTTTAGAATTTAGGGCAATGATTTTCGTGTGGCCATTTTTAAAGATGGCGTCGATAATTTTGACTTCGAGATATCCATTTTTTGTTGTTCATTACGTTAATGAAAATCATCTACTCAATAAACAAATATCGAAAAAATTTATATATCAGTAATATATTTGGCACTTCGAGCAGTCATTTTCGAAGATGGCGCCCAAACTATCAGTAGCACGTCTTCAATATTCAAGTATGATATTTAGATGGTCTTCAGCATAATAATTACCAATTTTCATAATTCTTGAACCATATACTCTATCTAAATGGCATTGATGGCGGCCATTTTCCAACATGGCGGCCAAAATATCTGACTATTGGCTTCAATATTTTACTATGAGGTTCACACAGCTCTGATTATACTACCTATAAATTTTCATAATTTTCCAACAACATGGTGAAATATACTGTACCTAACATTCACGGCGGCCATTTTCCAATATGGCGACCAAACTATTGAACACAGAGCTGTAAAAGTTTGCCATGATGTTCATGTGTTTCCTCTCATTATGTGTACCAATTTTCATAATTTTTGAAGAAGAACGTGGAATACATTGTAGCTGGCATTCCCGGCGGCCATTTTCCAAGATGGCGGCGAAAGCTCGCGCTCTACAGCAGGGGACTTTTAGTATATTTTTTGTTGGGTCAAAAACAACACATGTACCAATTTTCATCTTTATGTTCAAATGTTCTAGGTCAAACCCTAAAAGTCCTGGGCTATAAGCAGAACAATAAAAGGTTATCTACTAATAATCATGTCTGAGTTTAGACAGTGCGAGATATTCTTGATTAAAAGCAATCGCGATTAACTAGTGTCGTCTTAGTAACGAGCTGTTATTTTTGAACTCTTGACAGTTTCGGATTATGCGTGGTAGCATTTAAGTGGGCCCCAAAATAACAATGAATAACCGAATTGAATTTGTTGGAAAGGATCGATATTTGAAACACAGGTAAAAACCGTTCCTCTTGTAGAATTTTAATTTTGAAAACTTAAATGTTATCGTTGATTACAAATTGTAGGTTTGACCGAGAAACTCCGCTCAACTTTACAACAGTTCTCGTAAGCTTATCAAAATTGGGTCTGAGTGTCATTTTATTCGACGGCTATTAAACTTCAATGTTTTTTGTTAGGAATCATGGGAGATGAAGAACCAGGTGCTACGGTACAATGTCATGGCTGATTATTTAAAACGATCGTTCAACATAAAGTAACGTTTCGATTTGATTATTCATTAAAATAATTGTCTTAACGCACTTGTTATCTCTCAAAAAATGATTTGCAGCACATTTTTAGACGCTTGTAAACTTATATTAAAGGGTCCGTAAAGAAAGTTTCGGCGAGTTGGTGAAAATTATTTGAAATACGTCATAGTTCCTTGACCGAGGAAATGAGTGGTTCAGAGAAGCTTAGTTCAATCTTATTTTGAATACAACCATTTCACAGAAATGGCGCTACAGTCTCCCGAAAAACGAGAACTAGGTGTCAAGACTCACTTCACGTCACTTGGTGCCTGTGACGTAGTTCAAATAATTTTTACCCACCCCCCGATGCCTTTTTTACAGTCCTTTAATGCCCAATTATTAATGATTTAACTCTGTCTATGATATTAAGGATAATTTACAAAGGACATGAAGTAAGCTTTTTAAATTTGAATGACATGTATACTGACAAGTTCAACGTAAGTGCAAGAGATATCAATACAAATATAAAGATAGAAATACAAATTATTAATGACCCTTTAATTATTGTTGTATTGAGAATTCTCATGGTATCATGATTCCCGTGCCACTCTCTGTTTTCGAGGGCCGACAGGAACAGTTCACTCCGTCTCCGGTGTTTGAATCAGCCAGGACAATTATCCTTTCGGGTGCCCCAAAGAGAGTCGTGTCCACTTCCTTGTCCTTCTTAAATATGAACACTGATGTAAAATTTCCTCAAATACAAAATACTCAAAACCAAACACATTGCATTACATTCTTGGTTCTATTAGGTGGTAATTTTAACGGGGTTAACCTTGGTTCTTTTATCACTTTTGCTCGTCTTTCACTCCATCGTAACCAACAAATACAAGTCGTTGACCAACAAGAGAATTGTCAAGAAACTGGCCCAAGAAACCCTGGAGAACATCTGGGAGAACGCGTCTCTCTTGTGCGCCGAACGTAAGCAACTAAGGGTTACTTCCTTATATTTGAAAAGAATATTTCCCATTATGTCTTATAGTTAGCACTGTAATCAGACAAAATTTCACTCCGTAGCCGTTCCCTTCATTTATCCCCATATTACTTGTCGTCTGCTCGCTGCGTCGTGGTTGATAGGAGTGACTTTCATTCTGTTTTTCTTGGGTTGTTTCTTGCGCACGGAATTCACGACGGAAAGCTACAATTGCATCGACACCCTCTCGGACTTGATCAAATCGGGAATTCCACCAACAATGATAAAACAAGCCGGAACTCTGGAGTTTTTGAAATATATGGTAAAATGACGTTTCCGTGTTAGGTTGCTTTATTCTTCAGGCGTCATTTGTGCGTATTTAAAGGCAACGCAGGACCCCTTGGTTAAGGAATGGCTAGATTCACTCGACCAAGAGTCGATTTTCTCCAACGCAGTGGAATACGCGATGATTGACGGGTACTCTCCCATTCTGGCCGGAGAAAAAGCCCTTATCATATCAGACACCTAGTTGACTTGGTTCCTGGGAGAATTACTTAAAACTGATTTCGAGAGCAAAGAGCTCTTGGCTGACAAAAGAGGACTTTACTTTTCGCAGCACGATATTGGATTCGAGTCCTTGCACTTCTTGTTCAACACCTCTTGGATAAGAAGCCATCCCATAGTGCACGAGTCCGTCCAATTGATGTCGGTATGAAATGTATCGCATTAAATAGTTTGACAAATGTTAATTTTGCAGCGTGAGGCCTTATTACGAAACACAAGCATTGAAATATGTGGATTTCGAGATTAAAAACTTAATTGAACTGGTCACTTGGAAGAAACCGGTGAAAAGCGTTACTGATTTGGACCTCAGAAGCGTTTTCGTTCCATTCTTCTTGCTTTTCTTGCTGATGTCTGGAGCAGTAGCCGCGGCCATAAGCGAAATATTCTTAAACGCTGTCTGAAAATTTATTACGCAAACCAAAGGATATCGAATTTCGAAAAATTTACTAATTTTCTTCCGCTTCAAAATCTACTGCGTCCCAAGGAAAAATATTCACTTTACGTCACATCTTGTTACTTCATTAATTGAAAGGAAGTAATTACGCGCTTATGATATCATATGTATTAATTAAATTATTTACACAAGAGTGTCATCTTTATTATAATTCACAAATTAAAACTGGTAAAAATATCGAGATATAGTTTACGTTTCATCAAGACACTATAGTTGATAGTTCGACGTCTTAAGACAGTTTTGTAGGGAAAAAACGAAGTTGAATTTGCCAATGTAACCTTGAAAATATTACAACTCAATTAAGATGTAGTTGATACAAATAAAATTGCATTTCAAAATCCAAAATGAAATCGTTGATTTTAAAAATTAGTTAATTATTAAAGGTACGCCGAATAGACTCTGAAAGTTTTCGATATTTAAACGCTATTCTAAAAGTTGAGAAATTAAGTTTTAATGACGGAGATAAAATGAATAATTAACCCTGGAAACCATATTTTTATTAAACTCCATTACCAGAAGATTTTATTTAACTTCAACAAATTTTGAGTTTCAGACATAATCATTTTCATCCAAAAAATGAGAGATTAAATTTAATTGAAGGCAATTACAGCTTTAAACCAAACCCGAGACCATATTATTATTTGACTAACACCATTACCAGAACAATTATCTTAACTTTTACTAATTTTTCCAAAAATCTTATTAATCGCGAGGGTCTTTAAATGGCAAGTAATTTCAGACTAACTTTAATATAATTCAACCTCAAAAGAAGTAAATATTATCAGCGGAAACGGGTGATTTTCCTTGTAAAACTCCTGAATGTAAAACTTTTCTAAGGTTGGTTTAATTATAACACTTAAAATAAAAATCTAACTTCCTGAGTTTAATTGGTTAAATAATAAGTAATTATAAAACTC
This sequence comes from Phalangium opilio, assembly GCA_019434445.1. Taxonomy (NCBI): domain Eukaryota; kingdom Metazoa; phylum Arthropoda; class Arachnida; order Opiliones; family Phalangiidae; genus Phalangium; species Phalangium opilio. The sequence continues at coordinate 89,588 of JAEQBA010002355.1, read as the reverse complement.
GAATTTATTTAAATAACACTCTCAAAAGCTTAAAGTTTGCTTTAATTTGCCAATTATTATTTTAAACAAAGGTTTAAAAGAGCAGAGATTGGAGTAAAGGAACTCCCAGCATGGTTCTGGTGACGCGCATTACCCAAACGCTGCGTGGATAGGTCGATTCTTAAAAGAAATACCCGATGCCATAACCCTACTGAAGTTTAAATTACAATTCTGTTAAATATTATCTCCAATTGATTTGACAGATTTAAAGAATCCCAGCCCCCTTATACTTCAATTTCTGGCTATTTTCAATTGTCAAATAAAGAGCGTCGTTGGCTCATTCTAGCTTAAAATTGCCTTCTTCAAGTTGATTCCAGGCCCCTTTAATTAAAACGAATAAATCCTTTTAATAAATACTAGGATTTTACAGAGTAGCAGTAGGAATCGGATATTAAACTAATCGCTAAGCAGAACGATGAAAGGTTATTTACTAATAATTATGTCTGAGTTTAGACAGTGCGAGATATTCTTGATTAAAATAAACCACGATTAACTAGCGTCGTCTTAGCTACGAGCCATTATTTGGACCTCTTGACAGTTTCGGATTGTGCGTGGTAGCATTTATGTGGACCCCAAAATGACAATGAATTCCCAATTTGAGTTTGTTGGAAAGGATCGATATTTTAAATACTTTTGGAAGATTTTGAATTTTTAAATCTTATTCGTTATCGTCAATTACAAAATCAGTTAATTATTGTGGGTTTGCCCAAGAAATTCTGTTAAACTTCACGACAACTGAGGTGACTTTGAACGGATGTTTCTGAGTGTTGTTATTCTGAATGTCAATTAAAACTTCAATATTTATTGTAAGGAATCGTGGGTGACGTAGAACCAAGTGTTGAGATTCAATGTCATGGGAGATTATTTAAAACGATCCTTGTGCCACCTTAAATTAATCAAAAATGTCTTGATTAGAATCAAGACCTAAAAAGTATCGATAAGACTGAGGTTATCACTTGACTGAAGGATCAGATATTAATTTTTCTTTTTAAATGAAACTTAAAGGCATGCTTAAGAAAAAACCACGTTCCATTACCGTTTACCGTTGAAATTACTTATTTTAGTGGTAATAAATTTCAATAATTTACTTATCTCGGGTTTTCGGGCACAATTTCATTCCCCCAAAACATTTTATCATTACATTAATTACTTTTGAGAGAGAGTACATGTATGACATTGAGTTTTAAAAGGTTCCCCCATTTCTACCCGGCATGCTTCGCAGTGGCACATTATAAAACAATGGCGGATAATTTAGTAGCGACAGTAAGATTTTTATTGGTGGTTATGCAAAATGATGTAATGTCTAGGGTACTTTAGTCAACCGTCATACTGTTCATTCTCATAGCTCAGGGCACGATCAGTGCTACTCCCCTAGTTCTCTCTCTAGTTTCAAACAATGGTTAGAGACTATTCAGTGCCGCAGGTCGAACATGATGATATTTCAACTACAGCTTACATCAATTCTCACTAGTCGTACTATTAGCGGGTTAAGCACTAATTTGTTCTGGACATGTCTCGAGAGGGTGCTTGTTGTAACTTTTCAAACATTTAAAGGTTTTGGTCATGGCTAAACAGAACGTATTTTAGTTTTTTATTGTTTTGAAGCTTATTTTGACACGTTATCTCTCAAAAGTAATTAATTTAATCACAAAATGTTTTGGGGGAATGAAATTGTGCCCAAAAACCCGAGATAAGTTAATTGTTGAAATTGATTACCAGTAAAATAAGTTATTTCAACGGAAAACGGTAATGGAACGTTGTTTTTTCGGGTGTACCCCATATGAGCACTTCCCTGTAGAGCAGTTCTCGAAATAGCAACCGCGATTCCAAAAAAACAGCGAAGTTTTTCAAAACTGCTGTTTTAGAAATAGCGGCTGGTGTTTTAAAATAGCAGTGTTTGTCTTGAGTTTCGAGCATGTCTTAACAATACAGTTATATTCTATGGTTTCAAATACAACCTTTTCCGTAATCATTTTATCAGGAATGTGACCTACTAACGGATCGTGTTTTTGAAGTACACTTAAATATTGTACTGTTCTTCAGCCTGTATCAGTTTACAATTCTCATACTAGGATAGAAAAATCATTCGGGAAAGGTTATATTATTACGGAAGTAGATAATTGTAAACAGTATTTTTTTGGAAAAGGCATATTATAATTCGAGAAAGATTATTTTAGTTCGGAAGTAGATAATAGTAAATAAACTAAACTAAATATAACCTAACCTAACCTAATACTATTTAGTTGAAATAATCAACTTTAACCTAACCAAATTATCCATATCTGACCTAGTTCTTTTTGAGTTCATATAACCCAGATGGGCCAGCTTACACGGTATACTCCAATTGGATAGAATCCCGTTGGACCGAATTCAGATTTCTAAAATTCTAGCCAAATTTAAAACAATTTATAGCCCAAGGAGCGATTTTCTGCTGAAAGGGAATATTTATATGGAAGAGCTTTCGACTGAATGGGATGGGTTTACACATATAAAATGATAGCGTTTTCTTGAGTTGCCGAGCTCCAGTAGCGCAATGGATAAAGTGATTTGGATGATCGAAGAAGTCAAGCAGCATCGAGCGCCGTCAGTACTTGGGAGGGAGATCTCTTCCATTAGGTAAGGTTAGGGTTAGACAATTTCAATTGAAGAACGTTATTGGTGAACATACATATTATTTGCTTCAATATGAAGAAGTTTAATAAGAATATTAATTTTATTTTTTGGTCTGGTCTGGTCTGGTCAGGTTAGGTTTGTTTAGGTTAGGTTAGGTTTGGTTAGGTTTGGTTAGGTTTGGTTAGGCTTGGTTAGGTTAGGTTAGGTTTGGTAAGGTTAGGTTAGGTTAGGTTAGGTTAGGTTAGGTTTGGTTTGGTAAGGTTTGGTTAGGTTTGGTAAGGTTAGGTTTGGTAAGGTAAGGTAAGGTTTGGTAAGGTAAGGTAAGGTTTGGTAAGGTAAGGTGAGGTTAGGTTAGGTTAGGTTTGGTAAGGTTAGGTTACGTTTGGTAAGGTTAGGTTAGGTTAGGTTTGGTAAGGTTAGGTTTGGTAAGTTTAGGTTAGGTTAGGTTAGGTTTGGTAGGGTTAGGTTAGGTATGGTTAGGTTAGGTATGGTTTGGTTTGGTTTGGTAAGGTTAGGTTAGGTTAGGTTAGGTTAGGATTGTTTAGGTTAGGTTTGGTTAGGTTAGGTTAGGTTTGGTTGGGTTTGGTTAGACAATTTCCAACAATGAAAATTAATTACTAAAATTTATTGAAAATTGGTGAACATAAATATTATTTGCTGCAATATCAAGAAGTTTAATTAGAAAATCAATTGGAAAATAGGAATAAAAGGAAAATTCATGATTGGAAAACTGCCCAAATTGCGGTATTCGGTCTAATGGGATTCGGTCGAACAAAACATTCGATCCATTCGGATTCGACCCAATGGTAGACAATCGCTTACACCATAATTAACAACTATAGTTTTTCGCATATCTGTTTTTCCGCTCTTTAGAGAACTGCTGTAACGGTACGCCGCGTTTTCGAGAACCGCTGTATCGGTAATTGCTGTAATGGGTAGACTGCCATTTCGGGAACCGCTATTTAGAGAACTGTTGTTATGAGGGCCGCTATTATGAAATCCGCTCATATGGGAACTGCTCATATGAAGGGCGGCTTACCGTGTTTTCTTAAGCATGCCTTTAAGTTTCAATTAAAAAAGAGAAATTAATATCTGCTCCTTCAGTCTTCATTTTAATTAAGATTGTTAAGAAACGGTTTTACATTTTCAAAATCTGCACTAAGCAGAAACATATACAGGGTGGAAACCTTCTCCGACGTCCAGTCGAGATACTTCTCCTTACGCATTAGTGTTATGCAGTGATATTTTAAGGGATTTACAGGCGCTATTGGGATCAGTTCACTTCAGTTCCACTTAATATCAAAGGCTTCAGATTTGATGTAGAGAAATGAAATGCATAAGTGTAATCAATGTCGGATTTTAATTAGGAAAGAAAAGATGTCACTTGCGGAAACAAAATAGCCCAAATTGAAGTTCATCAAACATTTCCAAATTTAAACATTAAACTCTTCAAATTCATTTTTAATAACAAAGCATTAAATTAAATGTTTAATATGTCTTCCGTCGACATTGACACATTGCCGACAACGGAATTCCCAGTTTTCTCTTTCGCGAGATATCATCTCGGGAGAAACGAGAGCAGCCGCTTGCTGAATTCGGTCTCAAAGGCTATCAAGTGTTGGTGGCTCAGTGGCGTACACAAGGCTTTTTACATACTCCCAAAAGAAAAAAATCCACCAGCGTTAAATCTGGCGAACGCGGTGGCCAAGCGACTGGACCACCACGACCTATCCATTGGGGACCGAATTCTGCTTCTAGCCAATCCCGAGAAACACGTGCAAAATGCGGTGGTGCGGTACCAGACTCGTACCAGGGAAGATCGTCTAGGGCATCGGACACTACAATGTTTAAGAGATCAACGTAACGATCTCCGTTTAGATGTTCTTCGAGAAAAACAGGTTCAATTACCCGATCACCTAACAATCCACACCAAACGTTTATCCTCCAGTTTTCTTGGTGATGATTCGCCCTTAACCAATGGGGATTTTCCCTCGCCCAGTAGTGCATGTTGTGGCGGTTAACTGTACCGTCCCGGTAAAACTTACACTCATCACTCGTAAGTACGTGGTTTAGGAAATTTCCATCATTTTCAATTTGAAACATTTAACCTTTGTTTCGCGTTCTACGTCATGCACAACAAAATCCTTATTTTTTGAAACAATAAAAAACCAACACAGTAAATGCGAAACAAAGGCTACATGTTTCTAGCTTACATCTGGAAAAACATGGCTGAAATTGATTTGTACAGTTTTGAGGATTACCTTGAAATGTTTTTCATTTACGGAGAAGGTCAGAGAAACGCAAGGTTAGCTGCTAGGACGTTTGCAGAAAGGTTTCCCGAACGCAATAACCCGATTTCTTGAAGGAGGCAGGGTGATTCGACGTAATGCACCAGTGCGACATCAACATCATCCGTCAGTTGTACAAGGAGGTGGACACGGGGCGGGCAGACGAAACGAAGTAGTAAGGTGTATCGTAGACAATACCCACACCAATTCACGGGCAATCGGAGCGGAATTAAATTGTTCTTATTTAGCGGTCTTAAACATTCTTCTTGGTGAAGGATTTCACCCCTACAAAATTCATCTTCACCAGATCTTAAACCACATGACTTTGGACCACGCGTAGAGTTTTGCCGGTGGGTATTGGACCAAATTGAAGCTGATGGAAATTTCCTAAACCACGTACTTACGAGTGTTAAGTGTACGTTTTACCGGGACGGTACAGTTAACCGCCATAAGATGCACTACTGGGCGAGGGAAAATCCCCATTGGCTAAGGGCGAATCATCATCAAGAAAACTGGAGGATAAACGTTTGGCGTGGATTGTTAGGTGATCGGGTAATGTCGACGGAAGACATTTTGAACATTTAATTTAATGCTTTGTTATAAAAAATGGATTTAAAGAGTTTAATGTTTAAATTTGGAAATGTTTGATTAACTTCAATTTGGGCTATTTGGTTTCCGCAAGTGACATCTTTTCTTTCCTAATTAAAATCCGTCATTGATTACACTTATGCATTTCATTTCTCTACATCAAAACTGAAACCTTTGATATTAAGTGGAACTGAAGTGAACTGATCCCAATAGCGCCTGTAAATCCATTAAAATTTCACTGCATAACACCAATGCGTAAGGGGAAGCATCTCGACTGAACGCCGGTGAAGGATTCCACCCTGTATAAAGGGGACCGTAACTTTAACTCAATGATACTTAAAAAAACCCTAAATCATTAAAAGTTTGCATTCTTATTTTAATTAACGTAATACAATTTTTTACTCCACTAAAACTCCACAAATAGAACCAAATTGACTATTTTACACAATTTTAAAAAATGCTGATTTATGTCCGTTTGACCTTTAGCTCAAAATTTTAATAAGCCCAATATGAAATTCGGATATCCTTAAAACTTTACAAATTGACAATTTCAAACTTTTTTGTAACATTAACCAACGTCTGTATGATATTAATCTTAAAACCGTCTTAAACTCAATATAGTCAGGGCTACCCTAAAAGTCTACAAAGATGATCCAAGATTGTGTGCCCTCAGTGGCGCCGCCAGGAGTTTTTTACAGATAGGCTAAGGAAGATTTTGGGGGCCCCTTGTAAAATTTCAAGAGAAAAATTTAGTTGCACAGCGTCGATAATATTAAATTAACAACTATTTTTATCATATTATTCAAACAGAGAGGTCTGATAGACTAAAGTTCAGTATTATCAGACAATAGACATATTCTTTTATAAACTATAGTTTGCGAAAATAATAAAAACACGGAGTCGAAGAGAGAGGGGATTTTCAGTTAAGCCCCCTATGAGGTTACTGTGCACTGTCGATGTGGTGAGGACTGAGGAAAAGGGAAATCGTTTTACCAAAAGTAGTCTAACCTCGAAGCTTTATGGGACCAGAAGGAACGGGAGAGAAGAAGGTTAGGTAAGAGCGGGAAAAAACAAGATGACCCAAGGGCTGGGCTCATAATTTTAGCCACATCGTAACGAATAGAAAATTTGAGTGCGCTACCTTTAAGTGTGATATAATAATTACTAGTAATCCTAACTTCAATTCATTTACTTTTGTTATAATTATAATAGTGCGACACAAATAGCAAACTTGAGTGATTACCCCCTCCATGCGCACCCTTTAACAATGCATAAATGATTAATCGTAACGCATAAGTAAACCCTTAATTGAAGTACAGAAAATCAGACTGATTGGTCCCTCGATGGGCTATCTTCAACTGTGCTAAAATGATTGCCCGTAATCTGTACATCTATAACTTACCTTCTTCTATAATTGTAATAGTAATAGTGCGACACAAACAGAAAACTTGAGTGAGTAGTCCCATAATAACGCATACCTAAAAAATAATTGAAGTACAGAAAATCTGAGTGATTAGCCCCTCGTTTCCCTGACTTGAAAAATAATTACCTGGGCCGTAATCCGTACGTTTATAAAATTACTTATGTTAAAATTGAAATATACTATATTAAATATATAAAGATACCATTTACTTCCTTTTGCTTTTAAAATTATTCTCGCTTTCTCTAGAAATACATGTAAATTCTGGGATCGTGATAAACACCGCCTTAAGACCATTCAATAAAATATACCATCAGTATACACTTGCTTTCCCATTTAAAATTAACCTCGATTTCCTTGAATGTTTAAATAGAGGGGCGAGATGCGCGAAATCCTTATTGTCGGCGGGTGATAGAAATTTTAAAGGGAGAGTTTAACACCCTCCATTATATTAAGGCAATCCAATAATCGTTTCTTTAGCTTCAGATTTATCGATAAATGTAAAACACAATTCGCAATCATTAACCTCACTTGTACAATTAAGTGAAATGCTTAAATTTACTAATACAATCCCCATCCATGTAAAAAAAGAACGAAAAAAATCACCTCACCACAATCCTCTTTCATTCATTGTCCCTTCAATGACGGACCTAACATTTCACACTACTACTCCTACGAGAATGACAACAGGGCTGATCAAACTAAGAGCCTCATCGTAGATCTACATCATACGATGTGGCTAAAAATCAAAAAGCGAGATACTTTTCCGGCTAGTCAAAAACTTAAATAACGAAAGTGTTAACCCATTTTCCATTTTGTAGAATATCGTAGAAATCAGATGCCAAAAGTTTCATCATACATGTGAAACTTTGTCTAAAGTAAATTGCCTTGTAGGCCTAGATCAAAATGTTGTAATAATGGTATTTTAATATTATGGGAACCTAATATCGGTACCCCTCTCAAATTTACGGGTAGGCTGTAGCGGTATGTTATCGATTGGGCGTGTTATCAAAACCGCATTGTCCAAAACGGCTTTTTCATAAACGCGTTTCCCATTATAGCCATTTCTCGTTTTAGCGCATTTTGATTACAGCGTTTATATCTTGAGCGTACGAAAGTACGCCTTTTCCAAAATATTGCTGTTTATCTTCATTAACTTCCCAAAATAATATGCCTTTTCCAAAAAATTATATTTTATATTTATTTCCGATATAACATTACTCCTTTTTGCATAATATTGTTCTTTGTTCTATATACTTAATATAATAGAGCTTTCCCTCCCTATCAATCACAGTTTGGTTGGAAACAGCAATCGCTGTTTTGAGAAATAGCGCTGTATTGAGAAACGCGGAAACAGCAACCGCGGTTTTGCTTGTACGCGGTTTTGCAAACCGCTGTTTTGGGAACCGCTTTATTCCAAAACGCTCCTTTGAAAACCGCTCAACTACCCGTGAACCGGCTGTAGCCTACCCAGCCTACCCCCTGGCGGCGCCACTGTGTGCCCTCTTCAAATATGGGCTATGCTAGCGGGTATTTGGGTAGGAAATCTCGGGGGTTGGGACTCCGGGCATAGCTCACTGCATCACGCACTCGACAACGCAAAGCAATTCGCGCTATAGCGGAAGCAGCTTGCATCCTGTTGCGTGTGATCGAGTAGACTATGCTCCGGGAAAAAGAAATCTTCACTTCAGTTAGGAGTGGGTGGTCCATGAGACTACTAAGAAAATTCAAGGGTAACCAGAGTTCACACGTTAAAACTCTTATATTTTAATTATCCACTTCTTTAGCTTAGCAGACGTCGTGCTCAATTTAATGGTCACGGACCAGTTTATTTATTCCAAGTCAGGAGGGTCGCTGGCCCAATGTCCAGTTTAAAAAAAAATTCTTATACACCAATCCATTAATTGCTTGCAAAGCAACAAACATATAGGGGCAAAACATTTATAGGTGTCATTTTAATGTTAAGAGCTTCACATAGACGTCGCCTATTAGTTTTTCCAAATATCGTCTGCTAATAAACTGAAAACCTCAGCGTGATTTAGAGTTAGGACGAGAGAACGAATAAAACTTAGTAATGAATTTAAATAGTGCAATTGATGGTGGATTAATTTTTCCCATATTCGGGTACAAAAGAACATTAAAAAACGTTCCTAAAATCACTGAGAAATGCATTGAAAGTTTCTACAAGGTAAGAAATCAAACCGCGAAGCATTATAACAAAAGCTACAACTACTATGTTGAGGAATATGTTGTTTCTGAAGAAATAGTCAGTAAAACAGTCATGTGAGTAAATTTTGAATGGAGGTATTAATTAATTTAGGTAAAGTCTAATTATGTATGAATCTTTAGAGAGGAAGATATGGTTTTTGTGAAGTCGCTTTGTTATCATAGTCAACGTAAGAATTTGTCCCCACATACAGTCTGTGTTGCACATAGAATTTCAAACTCCGAGATTTTGGACGCTAATTGTGGATGCCCAGCTGGTGTTAATGGCTCGTGTAACCATTCTGTTGCATTTTTAAAGCTGCTATCAAAATTAAGATCCAACAATGTTGATACACCCCCCACTCAATTATCGTGTACCGATAAACCTCAAAAATGGAATCGTCCAAGAGGAGCAAAAATTATACCTTTTTCTGTGATTGATATGAACACTCAAGCACCTAAAGCAGGTGGAAGTTGTAAACCAAAATTGTGCAATATATACAAGGCTACAATGGAAACTACAGATGAAAAGGAGGCTGCATTATCCACGACAGGATTAATAAAACACCTAAATGCAAATGGAGTTGATGGTTGGGCTAGCTTACTCACTGTCCCTGACAAAGTCGAGTGGGTAGAAACTAGGATTGGTAAAGCAATAAAGGGTCAACTTTAAGCCTACAACTTGCACTGGAAGAATACGGCTTTGAAGTTATTCATAATAATCTGGTGTTCAGAAGTGAAATGTTTGTTCGTTGTCAAAATGAACCATCTGATAGATTTTCCATTCCAATATATTCCATTGTGAAATCTAAACCTTGGAGATTAAATGATTATCCTAATGAGTTTTCTAAACTGAAGGAGGCTATATTAAAATTAATATCTATTGTTTATCCTATTACATATAAGCAAAAAAACCTAATAATTTCGAGAATTTATCAGAAAAATGAAGTCTCATTGGAAGAAGCGAAAAAACTGGAAGAGGCAACAAGAAATCAAAGTGTTTGCCAACTGTGGAAGAAGCTGAGAGAGACCAGGCTTAGTTCATCAATGTTTGGCGCTGTTAGCACGCGGAAAAATCCAAAATGAATTGATGCTGGTATACGTAACATCGTCAAACCAAAGGATATTGGCTATTTCAACGCCATTAAGTATAGGAAAAAATTTGAAAACATGGGGAGAGACAAATATATTGAGTACATGAGAAACTTCGGGCACAAAGTGTCTGTTTATCCATCGGGGTACATAATTGATCCCAACCAACCTTAGCTGGGGACTTCCCCAGATGGACTGGTTTATGACCCAAAAGAAGAAAGTCCCTATGGACTTTTAGAAATTAAATGCCCTTATTCATTGAAAGATAAAACCCCTTCTGAAGTTCTGAATTTGGATTTCTCCGTTAAAATTGTATGTGGAAAACCTGTGTTAACTGAAACACATAATCACTACTATCAAATATTGGGTCAGATGGCATTGTCTGGTTTGCAATGGTGTGATTATGTAAATTATTTCCCAGCTGGGTTAATAATTGTCAGAGTACGTTTTAATTCTAAAAGTTGGCAAGAAGTGCAACCACTTCTAAAAGCTTTTTTTTTCAGCCATATGCTCCCAAAACTAGCCAATGAAACTATTTGAGTACCTGAAATTTAAGTGATATATTTTTAGTTCCGAATTATAATTCGGTGTGATTGTAAGTTCCTAAGTAATGTAATCAAGCTCAGAAAATTAACTATGCTTAATTTTAATTCTCATTTGAGTGAAATTTAAAATGTGATTTTTTCATTTATATGTTACTTAAAAAAATTAAAAACCAAAGAATAAAACAGAACAATTCTCAACTTTTCATTACTTTTATTTTAATATAAACTATACAAATCAATCATTGGATGTCCACCTTTTGCTGTTCTTGGCCTTCTTTAATTTGGTCATAAAAAAATTACCATCTAGTTCAAGAGAAGCATTCTCAGGCTCCAATATTTCTTCTTGAAAACTATCGTCATCATTTGTCTCTTTTTCAGCTACCAAAATTTCGTCATAACCAGTAACTGAATCTAAACTTTCATTTTGGTTAATGAGCTTTTTGATTATTGGACTTTGAAAGTTAGACAAAAGAGTAACCACTGTCCACAACTGATTTATTACTGGCGCGAGGGTACCAGGTATGGGTCTATCAAGAATATGAAATCCTCGAATCCTAGATATTCTTCGTTCTACGTGGATTCTGAGTGCAGCTATTTTGGATGTTTTTTCAAGTTCAGCTTCGGTAAATTGGGAATTTTCTTTTAGAAATGGGGGTATGTTTAGTTCTATACCCTTCTTTCCCAACAGGTTTTCAATTAAAAAGCCTTTATCAGCCATTACGCAATCATTTTCGGCGAAATCTAATGACATGAAACCTGGTCGGAAATGCTACCCGTAAACAAATGTGACACAAACGTGACGTAACCGTTTGGGCTTATTCCAAGCAAACCTTTAAAGGTATTTCATGACTTATAGTTGGATACGGCTCGACTGTAGAACCAACGACTTAGGTGTTTGGCATTTAAGTTCTGTTGCATCGATGATTACACGAGTTGTTGGATATGCTTTTTTAAAATCTTCTGGCATAGTTGCATCGATAAGATTACGAGGTGGCCAAATACAGATTTCCCCAAGGCGAAGATACATAAATTAATTAATCCAAGAAATGCAAATGTTACTCGCTGTGCTGGCTGACACTTCAAAACGATCTGCCAAATCTTTCAAGAACAAGCCTAATCTCAAACGCCTTAAAACCATAAGGAATTGATCTTTCACATCGAGTTTTCTAGTTCGTCCAGCTAGATGCACATGCGCTTGCTTATTTGTTTTATTCCACCAAACAATATTTTCTCCATTTTGGCCAGGTTTAAGCTTATTATACAAAGCCGTCAATTTCTCGTAAGTAGGCATTCCAGTGTAAAACAATAAATCCTTATTATTGTCCTTAATTTTATCAATGGTTGGTTTTAAACTCTCTATACGATTTGTGGCCGCTTGAAGATCAAGTTTCAGTCACTTATGTCCTTTTCAGCTTTTCTTAATTTGAAATCAATTAACTGATTTTGGCGGGCTAACTTGTGTTTAAGCTCTTCTACTTTTGCTTCCAATCCCTTAATTACTATTTCAGAGCATCTGCAATTTTTATCCAACTGCGAATCAAGTGTGTTCAGTGTTAGTGTTGGTTGATCAATATCTGGCGACACTTCTGTAAAGTTGATGGCTACATGACCATCATCTGTATTTAGAAGCGTTGGAGTGGAAGTTTCGTTGGCAACGACGTCTTCAACTTCACTTGGCACGTTCTCAGCCGTATTAAGGGTTGAGTTTCCAAAATCCCAATCAAATTGAGAAGGGACGACTCCGGTTTTCAAAAGTCTTCGCCCGTTAGGTCGAACAAACTTGAAATCTGATTCTTTAAAATGTTTAGAGCACACGTATCAGTGGTTAAAGGGGATTGTAAAAATAATCTCGACGACGAATTTTGTTAAGCCATGAGGTTCTCCTAGCCATATTTTCAACTGAAGGAACTTTATGATAAGATACCTGAAATATTTTAGCTTGGTATAAATCTAATATACTAACTGTAAACAAATGAAAAACTTACATTTCTTGAAGTTCCTTTCTGTCTACAGTTTAATACGCAACAGAATTTACGACTTTTGCCACGTAAAGAGAAAGAGCCAGACCTAAGCCCAAGAACAGACTTTTTCTTTTCCTGGTTTTCCGTGGTTTAGTCCAAGGCTTTTGACAATCTTCTTATAAACTAAATTGTTTCACTGTTAAACATTGTAATTTCTAAATAAAACTATTTCAGTAACTTACATTGACTGACGATCACTGTAAAAATATTGATATTCAATGATCTATTAACTTGAAAAAATAAATTAGATGCTCGCCGCGCTTAGAAACCGCCTGGAAAATATTTAAATGGCAATGAAGTTTGAAGACGCCATTTTCAAAACTTTCAGCCAATCAGAGTTAGATTGACTAGCACCGCCGTCTATTAATAACTACCAGTATGAAAACGACACCTAAAAGTGGTCCGCCCCTTTAACGTTCTCTTCACCCATGTCAATAATGGATTGGTCTAAACTATGAAATGTATACAGTGTATCGACTTCATACGCGATCTCCCTTACCTGTCCTTTATTAACTTTGACTGGAGAGGTTTCAGTTACATGAGGTTTTCCACAAGTTATTTATGAAATATATTTGATATTAAATATTTTTATCGAGAGTTACTTGCCACACTTCTAGTTATATCGTTTTAAGAAACGTTTTACCTAATATCATTTGAACCTAGCTATTTTTGACGATTGAAGCCCAGAGTATGTCTCTTTCGCGATTGTCTGAAAGACCATAAGGTGTTGTTGTTAGAAACAATGGTGATGAGAGACAATATAATAGAGGCAAGAACAAATGTGTCTTTAGTCTAAGTCCAGATTTCCATGAATTGTGAATGTAGTCCGGAAAAAAGGATACTTTTGCTCAGATTGGGAAAAGGCTTAAGCGGTCTACTGGGGTGTAACAACGTACATACAGACGTTGATCCTTGATAACAGAACCTCTCTGTGATGAACGTCACTTAAACATGTAACTGCAATATTGGCTATATATCAGAACAATATTGTTTCATATCTGTCCAATATGGGCTCGATATCAGTCCAATATGGGCTCGATATCAGTCCAATATGGGCTCGATATCAGTCCAATATGGGCTCGATATCAGTCCAATATGGGCTCGATATCAGTCCAATATGGGCTCGATATGAGTGCAATATCGGTTAGAAAAACGGTTATTAGCCGTGAATTTCTTTCCAGTTTATTTTAAAGGGATAAGGTTCAGTTTAAAGGGCTAGTATTATCTTTATAATGTTAAATTAAGGTATTTCGTTATAAATTAATGACTAATTGTAAATTTGATTGATTTTTGAGTGATGGTTATACATTGTAAATAATAGAGAAAAATGCTATGAGCCACGAATTTAGTAAAATAGACATCCTGTAAAGAGATTGTACTTTTGTGTCCATTTTTAAAAGTGAGGAGAGTGACAAATTTATTCGAGTTTGATCAAAGAGACTATATTAAAATATTCGTGTTATTTTAACAATTCCTTGAACTAACAAAAGCAACAATATTAAAGACGATTGTCTACCATTGGGTCGAATCCCCTTGGATCGAATGTCTCGTTCGACCGAATCCCATTAGACCGAATACCGCAATTTGGGCGGTTTTCCCATCATGAATTTTCCTTTCAATCCTATTTTTCTATTGATTTTCCTATTAAACTTCTTGTTATTGCAGAAAATACTAAACCAAACGTAACCTAATATAACAGTAATGTTTTGGAAAAGGCATATTTTTGGAGAAGTCAATGAAGCTAAATTTCAATATTTGGGAAAAGGCGTAACATTGTTAAATGATTTATAAATTATTACTAACCTAATTTAACCAAACCTAACCTAACATAGAAGTAATGTTTTGGAAAAGGCATATAATTTGAGAAGTCAATGAAGCTAAACATCAATATTTTGGAAAAGGCGTAACATTGTTAAATGAATTATAAAATATTACTAACCTAACCTAACCTAACCAAACCAAACCAAACCAAACCTAACCTAACATAACAGTAATGTTTTGGAAAAGGCATATTATTTGAGAAGTCAATGAAGCTAAATTTCAATATTTTGGAAAAGGCGTAACATTGTTAAATGATTTATGAAATATTACTAACCTAACCTAACCTAACCTAACCAAACCTAACCTAACCAAACCTAACCTAACCTAACCAAACCTAACCTAACCTAACCTAACCTAACCAAACCAAACCTAACCAAACCAAAGCTAACCAAACCAAACCAAACCAAACCTAACCTAACCAAACCAAACCAAACCAAACCAAACCTAACCTAACCTAACCTAACCAAACCTAACCAAACCTAACCAAACCTAACCAAACCTAACCAAACCTAACCTAACCTAACCTAACCTAAAAATAAAATTGATTTTCTTATTAAACTTCTTGATATTGCAGTAAATAATATGTATGTTCACCAATAACATTCTTCAATAAATTTCAGAAAATAACTTCCATTTTTGGAAATTGTCTAACCCTAACCTAACCATACCTAACGTAATCTAACCTTACCATTAAGAGATCTCCCTCCCAAGTACTGACGGCGCTCGATGCTGCTTAACTTCTTCGATCATCCAAATCACTTTATCCATTGCGCTACTGGAGCCCGGCAACTCAAGAAAACGCTATGATTTTATATGTGTAAACCCATCCCATCAGTCGAAAGGTCTTCCATATAAATATTCCCATTCAGCAGAAAATCGCTCTTTGGGCTATAAATTGTTTTAAATTTGGCTACAATTTTAGAAATTTGAATTCGGTCCAACGGGATTCTATCCAATAGGATATTACCAAAATGACCGCGGATTTTTAAATCGCCCAAACAGACAAATAGATTAGTCATTCTAGATGTAGATAAAATTAACTCTTGCCATTAAAACATTTAATTTTTGTGGGACTTTTTAAAGATAAATTAAAAGGTTGTAATTTTCCCGAGGCAAAGAAAACTGGAATTGAACAGAGGTGTGTTTGAAAGAGATATGTTTAAAATGCCAAAAAACGCTATTTTCTCACACTAGCGTTGTCAGAAAATTAGTAAGTATGAGACCTCAAAACGTATGAATGGCCCAAATCGTATAAAACATTTCCCAGTAAAATACATTTAAGATTGCTCATTAAATGATTTAGAAAATCAGGCTAGAATAAAAAGGTTCAATTGTCATTTAGTAAAATATAGCTAAAAAAAATAGTAACGTAAACCAACGCGACCACTTGGATTGCTGCATATACATTAAACTATTATGAAACAAAAACTGAGGAAAAACTTGCTCCGGAAAGTGTCGGGATGAAGGATTACAATCCAAGATGGCAGCAATGTTTTACGTTACTTATTAATTGTTTAGTTATGTTTCGAAAAATGACAATTGAACCTTAAAAGTAAGGGAAAACCTGTTAAACTCGAGGAATTTGAAAGTTTCGTGACAACCCTATTATATCTTCTTTTTTGGTATTTTGTCGAAATTAAACCGTACGCAACGATCTCTTTAATTAAAGGTTTTCCCTAATAAATTTGCCCTACAGATTACGTAACTCTAATAAAAATAGGTTAGTGAGAGAATCTTTGGATTTGCTTTGCACTGACATGTTATCTCCTGGTCGCCCATGATAGACAGACCGCCTTCCGAATCCTTATCCAGTGCCCGTCCGGAACTTCAATCAAACCCGGGGGCGGCGCATGTTTTTGTACCTAGTGGCGTTATTTAGAAGAAAACAACAACAATAACGTAAATCCGTCACAGTCCCCGAAAATGAACTCGTGGTTGTGCCGGTTACCACTGCTATAACGGATATAAACCCCCATGCGAATACGAATCTAGCGTCTTGCGTCAAAGTGGTCGTGAGTGAAAACCATCTTCAAGAGTCACAAAAACTAGAACCCACACAGCTGGAAGAAACTAAAGCGCATGAAATCAATGAGAAAACTATTTTCAGTGATCACATTAAGAAATTTCCACCGTTGAACAAATATCTTCTTATCATTGGGAAACAAAACCTCAGGATAAACTTGTTCCGGAAAGTGTCGGGATGAAAGATGCATTTTACTTCAAGTCGAAATGAACTTACAAAAGAATGGCGAATCTGAAGTAGGTACTGTAACAGTAAAGTTACTAAAAGATTTAGAGCCAAATTCATGAAAGCGATCGCAATTTGCGTTAAGTTGCGCAAATTTTGCGTCTGAATAAAAATTTGCGTTTGGTTCGTATTCACGAAGAGAAAGTTGCGTTTCGCAACTATTTATGTAACGCAAACTGCGCAATTTCATTTCCACCAATTAAAAGCAAGCGCTCCTTTTTAAAGTTAAGCCTACTTTTTAAAACCGAGAATGGCGCCGGTCGAAGTTTCTTTAAAAGAAAGGCAAGCAAATTGGAAGGAAAGAGGAGACATTAACGGTTCGGAGTGAGCCGAAAGTTAAATACACAATTAAATAATCGGGTTTAGTATTTATATTAGAAGAAAGCATCATGGTGGCCATAGAGTGTATACAGTTGAGGCGTAGACAATTGGGACTTTACAAACACATAAAGGTTATATCTCTCCAAAATTTATACTCTTCAATTCCTGTTTTTCCACATTGACTGATTTCCATGTGTAAACTTATTGGATGTAGAATATCGTATGCTTTAATGTATATTTGCAATGCTTTGAATACTGCTACAATAACTCACAAATTTTAACTTCTGCAATTGCTCATCAAAAAAGATAAATAACTCAGTAGTGATAGCTACCTAGATATGCAGACATCCAAGATGGCCGCCACCCCAAGATGGCCGCCATCCAACCAACTCCAACCAAACTTCCAACCCTAGATTGGTTTCAAACCAAGGTTTTGAGACAAGTCCGGACTGGTCCGAGCTCTTACAGGCTATTTTTAAACCCCATGACGTCATCTTATTAACTCAAACCAAAACTTAAACTATATTCATCGCTGGCTTGCTAGTAATGGGCTCGATTTCGTAAAGAGTTAATTCCAAGATGGCCGCCACCCCAAGATGGCGGCCAGAACATCATCCACCAAACTTCCAAACAAAGATTAAGCTAAACTCCTACCTGACCAACCCTACCTTCCAGCATGCTATGACTCTTTAGAGGGGTTTTACCCATTTTTTCCCCCAAAACAAGCTTGGCTTAACCCTCGGAGGGTGTAGTTCTTTTTCCAAGATCCCCGTTTAAATTTAAGACCAAAGATTACGTTATTGTATGAGAAAATCTTACCTGACATTCCCTGCCTTCCACCGTGCTATATCGCCGTCGATGAATATTAACGGGGGTGTTTAACCCATTTTTCCCCAAACAAGCCCGGATTAACCCTCCAACCAAAGATTGGGCCATAAAAAAAATCCTACCTGACTTACTCTGCCTTCCACCATGCTATTAAGGGGGTTTTACCCCCTTTTAATAGCTCCAGACTACCACGAGTTCCTACCTTGTGTTATTTTCAACACCCATGACGTCATCTTCTTAATCAAAACAAAAACAAGCTATATTCAACCTTGGCGTCATCCCCCAATCTTACCCTGCCTGCTAGGGTGCTAGTAATGGGCGGTACCCCTTTAATAAACCCAAACCAGCCTGGACTTTAAAAAAGCTTACCTCCAGTCCTACCTTCCAGCGTGTTATTAAGGGGAAATGACCTATTTAATAACCCTCCAAACAAGCTCGGACTACCAGCCCTACTTGTAAAGCTGCTTTCAACCTGGGCATCCATGACGTCATCCTTCCAACTCAAACTAATATGAAATTATTGGCGCCATATTTAAAAAACTTCTCTCCAGCCCCGCCTTCTAGCGTACTATTTTAGTAACCATTAATAGCTGTGACCCGTTCAATGGTCATGAACAAGTTCGAACCAGCCCCTCCTTCTAGCGGATTATTTTAGTAACTAATAAGGTAATTTACCCATATAATCAATTAAAACAAGTCCGGACCAGCCCTAGTCGTAGAGGGTGCTTTCAACCTGGGTGACTATGACGTCATCCTCCAGACTCAGACTCAAACCAAAACTAAAATATATTAATTATATAATTATACGATTTATGGAGAAATCTTACCTGATATTCCCTACCTTCCACCGAGCTATGGGTATTCCTGCCTTCCACCATGCTATGCTCCCCAAACAAGTCTAAACCAACCCAGACTTGTGTTATTTTGACAGATCCCTGTTTGAATTTCCTGCCTTAAGCCCATGTCTGAGAAACAAAGACTAATATACAAATAAAGATTTTTTAATAACAAATACCAAATAATATATATAATAAAATAGAGAATAACAAGAATATAAATATAAACAAAGATATTGCCATTGTTTGTCATTAAGAAGGTCAATACTTCTTTTCTTTGAGTTGTGGTTTGTTCCCATGTTACATACTAAATTCGAAATTAAAAAAAACAAAAATATTTACCGCCGCTTTTATCGCTAATGAAACCACTTTTTAAATCGTAATTTTGAAGGTAATTGGTCTTATCTCTAGTGTAAAAAGCATCTTGTTCAAAGTGACATTTTGATTTTCAAAACTTGATATTTTAGTCGAAATCTTAACTGAAAGCCGCTCTTTAAATCGTAATTAGCGCCACTAGCTTCCTTTATTTATTTATTTATTTGTTGTTTGGTACATAAAGTCATAGGTTGACTTTTGGAGACCGCCTTGTACTACAAATGGTTATAATTATCACAGGTATTGCATATAAAAGTAAGAAATATATACATTTGGTTATAGTTATCACAGTAAATGGTATATAAAGTAAAAATACAGAGAGAAAAAAAAAAAAAATAAAAAAAATAAAATAAAACACAGCCTTGAAACAATTATTGGCTAAATAACAGTAGCTTTTAATAGTTGGTAGGAACTAATAGTAATTTGTGTTGGTATTTTGGGTGTAATGTAATATAAGGGCCTTTCGAAAACAAGACTTATCTTTAAGGGATACTAAATCTGCTGGGAGATCATTCCATAGGTTTATAATGCTGCGTGTAAAATGGTTTTGACGGACGGTTGTTGTAGCACGTGGTTTAGACAATTTATGAGGATGACCGCGCGTACTAGTATACACTGAAGACGTGAAAAATGTATCGAAGTGCAGATCTAGTTTGTTATTAAAAAAGTCATGAAGAAGACACAAGTCATTTATCTGGTGTCTTTGATGGATGGGGTTGATGGTTAGTTTAGATAATCTGTCGGCGGCTGGTAGTTTTTCTAATAGTGGTGATAATTTTGTAAACCGATTTTGGGCCTTCTGCAACGATGTCATTACATTTTTTCCAGAAGGGGTCCAAATAGATGAGCAGTAGTCAATATGGGGTAAAGCTAAAGCATTGTATATAGTACGTAACAGAGTCGGTGAGCGTCGTAGGAAGTTACGCCTAACCAGGCCAGTGATGCTATGGAGTTTTTTGCAAATTTTATTAGTGTGGGTAGTAAATTTAAGGTCAGTGTCGATATGCACTCCAAGGTCACGTTCTGATAAAGTGGTAGATAGCGGTCGACCGTACAGGTAGTAGGTGAATTTTGGGTTCGAATGACCCAGATGAAGGACAGTGCATTTGTCCACATTAAATTTGAGACCGTGGTTTTTAGCCCAATGCTCCACCGAATTGAGGTCAGCTTGTAGTAGGTGTGAGTCTGAGATAGTACGTATTTTAAGGGATAGTTTCGTATCG
Source organism: Phalangium opilio (assembly GCA_019434445.1). Taxonomy (NCBI): domain Eukaryota; kingdom Metazoa; phylum Arthropoda; class Arachnida; order Opiliones; family Phalangiidae; genus Phalangium; species Phalangium opilio. The sequence continues at coordinate 69,125 of JAEQBA010002355.1, read as the reverse complement.
TCAGCGAAAAGTAACACTTGGGCAGATTGCACTACTTGAGGAAGCGAATTGATAAGAATGTTAAATAATAAGGGTCCGAGAATTGATCCTTGGGCGACACCTTTTGCCACTGACGCCCAGTCAGACACTATCCCTTTAAGGACAACTCGTTGGGTACGGTGGGTAAGATAGTCCTTCATCCAGTTTAAGGCTTGACCAGTTATGCCAGCCAAGTTTAACGCTTCTAAAAGTTTGGCATGAGGTATTGAGTCAAAGGCTTTGGCTAGGTCTAGATATAGCACATCAACATAGTAACCCTCATCTAACCATTCAGTCCATTTATCAGTGGCTTGGAGAAGGTTAGTGGTGCATGACCTTTTCTTCAGGAAGCCATGTTGGGCTGTAGTAAAAAAGTTGGTTTGTTCTAGATGGGATATAATTTGACGTTGAACAAGAGTTTCACAAATTTTTGCAACAACGTTTATGGAGCTGATAGGTCGATAGTTGTTAGGGAGTACTTTAGGTCCTTTTTTGTGTATCGGTGTTAAATTTGCCTGTTTCCATTGATTTGGGAGAAGTCCAATTGCAAATGACTGAGAGATTAATGTATAAATTGGGGAACACAGTTGAGTAGCAAGACTGCGCAAGATATAGGGGTAAAGACCATCGGAACCGGGGGATTTGTTCGTTGGAAGCCATTTTAGGATGGCATGGATATCTTGCTCAGTACAAGTAAAATCTTGAAGGCCAGGCATAGGTAACGGTGAATATGATGGCGCATTTGGATCAGCAACAGTGGAGGAAAAGTAGTTCATGCATTCTGATGGCTGACGTCAAGTGGCGTAAGATAAACGATGCCGGATGAATTTTGATGAAAGACAGGCAGGGTAATCGAGGATTGTTAGAGAAAGAAATTTTAAGTAAAGTCCTCTATTGGTTCTCGAAGATCATGGGCCGAGGCGTGGTTGTTTTTTCGTTACTTTCAAGAGGCCAATGGAAAACGCGTCAAATTAAGTCTTGCCGCGGAAGAAGTAGCAGGACTTAACTTAAACTCGATTTTCCTTCATTGCGGTAGTCAGTTGTATGGACGCATATGACACCGCAATGAAGATCGATTCTTGGCTATCAATTGGATCAGTGTTACTTTCTTTTTCCATACTATAATCGGTAATGTTTTATTTAATTATGAAAAACTAAATTTTTGTTATAAATGATTCCGAAAAATCTTACTTGATAGCCAACTTAGAACCCGACAAGTCGGGTTCTAATGAGTCGAATTTGGTCTCTTCCCAGACTATTCCTGAGAAGAGCCAGATGGAACAATCGAATTTGGTCTCTTCTCACACAGCTTTTGCTGTGTGAGTCCACGATCGGCGGGTAAAGACATCTTCGTACTGGTACTGAGTAGTTTTATGGATAAGCGTGTAGTTAAACAACTGATAACTCTCTCTTTAAAACACGGTTCTTATATACTAAAAGATCGAGGTCAAATTTAATATTAGAAGAGTTCTCTAGGCAATGCTTTCGATAAATTTATTTTTTACCGACCCCCAATCTTTAATCTATTTTATTGGAGGCGGTTTAAGTAACTATTCACGACTTTCACGTAGATGGTTCAAGGATGACGACTTAAAACCTTCCTTGTTTTGAGGAAAATAATTTATTGGAAGCGGGTTCCTTAACTATTCTTCACGCGCATTCTTCATCCATGATGAGTCTACGAACATTTTTCTTACACAGTTCCGTCGCGTATCTTGCTTTCTCTAACGCCTCAGAGGCTCAGAGAAAAGGAATATAATTCAAAGAGGGTAAGTATTAATTAATGTTATTTAGTTAGATTAATTACTAGTAGGATTAATTGTCTCAGTCGCAGGAGTATGATGTGGGATTTTGTTACCGATGCCTTGATGTCTCGACGATACGGAATGAATTTACATACTGTTGAACAACGAGATAATCGCTGGATTTTCGCTGTTCGTGCGATAAATCAGAAAGCGTTTCAACCGCATCAGTCTGGACTTAAAGATCAATCCTGGGCCTTGTTTCTAGTAAGTTATGTCATTTTTGTTAAATGGTAGAGTTGGAAAGTCAATTAGTATTAATTTCAGGATTACGGGAAGTTGAAAGGACGTAAAAAACCAGAGACGTCGGAAGAATACACCAAGTTGAGGTCTAATTTCTTTAATGCCATAATCAGATGCGCTTGTGATGGGATCATCTCAAAAGTTGATCGGCAAACGGCAGCTGATCTTGGTATTACACTCTTTAAGGATTATAAGTACTTTATGTATGAAGGTATGTCAATAGCGTTCATTTTTTTATCTTGAATTTATATTTTATTTTCATTTAATTCAATTTTTTTATTTTTAACTATAGGAGAAAATATTCAGAAATATGAACACCATTTCCCCATTGTTGATAGCAGTTGTAAGTAAATGTTTATTTATTTATGTTTAGGAGTGAAGTTCTAAACCTTTTTACTTAAATTTTTGGTCTTTCTCAAATTAATTCGCGACCCTTTTCAGAGAAATTCGTGACCCTTTTCCCAATAATTCGCGATCCTTTTCCCAGTAATTCGCGACCTTTTTCCGAGTAATTCGCGACCTTTTTCCGAGTAATTCGCGACCTTTTTCCGAGTAATTCGCGACCTTTTTCCGAGTAATTAGCGACCCGTTTCCGAGTAATTAGCGACCCGTCTCCTATTAATTCAGGTTAATTAACATTAGTCTCTTAAACATTTTCAGCTTATGCATACTCGCGCTACAACAACGGCAGCCAAGACTCGAATGATAAATACCCAAATCCTGATCGCGGCCAAAATGATTTTGAAGGTCCGTTGCCTCAAGGCGATTATCTTTTCAGCGTCAGTATTGACGAAAACGACAAAGTCACCAACACAAAATTATTAGGAGCGATGCCAGATGGTTATGACGTTAACGTCAGATCTGTTGACGCTCCTTACGAGTTTGTCAACACCAAAAAAATGCGTTTTGAACGTGTGCAACAAAATAATAATGTCAACAATAACGACAGTAACTCTTCACATTCATCGGGTGACGAATCTAGTAGTAGTGATTTAATCGTTGAGGAACAACGTGACGCTGGTGGTCAAATTGTTGCCAAAAATAGTACACCCATTGTTGTTAAATTAGATCCAGGTTTTATATTGACGAATTTTGGCGAATCTGGGGACGAAATAGGTCAAAATTTGGATGTAGATGGGTTAAGGGAGGTGAAAAGCGAAGTCCAATCTAATTATATCGCGAATGGACAAACTGTTCATGCTCAAAACGGTGGAATTCATAAAAAATGGGTAAATGGAGGTAGAAAACTGGAAAATGGATGTACCGGTAGAAACACGATAACTGTACAACCTCGTCAAAAAGTTAAAAATGGGCGAGTTCGTCTGAAATCTGTAAATGGACAAACTCGCGAATATTCGGTTAACGGAACTTCTCGTAAAAGTTCTGTAAATGGTACAATTTCACTTTGCGATAACGCTTCCAAATATAGTGTTAAACAGGAGCAAGTTGATATTAGCTGATAAATTTAATACCTCACTTAACAGTCATCAGACACGCATTAATTAAATTTTCACTACCCACAATCAATGAATTATTAACTTTAATCACCATGATTTAATTTTGACATTAACAGTCACTGCTGTTTTTTGTTTTTTCACGAACATATTCTCGAAGTTGTAAGCTTTTAAAATGATTACGGGTAATCTATTTTCTTTAACGCATGAGCTGTATAAAATTTAGGTTAAATAAAAAATGGCATAGTACGCTATAAAACGACTTTTATTTGCTTAATTTTCTCCAAATACCCACCTTAAAACTGTTGATTTTCAAAGAAACACGCACTTTTACCGGAGCAGTAATGCGGTAGAATGTTGTGTCTCGTATGGTGATGTCATAAGCGGATAATATGGCAGCTTCCTATAATTACCGGACGAAATAACACACAGCGATGCATTAGCATTTTCACCCAGCACATCAGAAGACGTTTAAAAAAAAATCTACAGTTTAAACAACAAAATAAGCAATTAAAACAAGCCTAATGATTCTCTTTAGGGAGAAACAACTTGGAAGTACTTTCCATAACGAATTGCCTTCAATAATTTAAGCGAGACCAACTTGGTCTAAATTATTTCAATGGTGGAAAAATTAAATATTTACATTGGGTTTTTATTTAGAAAGCTTTTCACGCCTGCGTATTTAAAGGTTGCCTGATTTGAATTCAGTTCACAATTGGTCAGTTATTTAGGGTACAATTTAGGTAATACGCCAGCGAATGTTTGTAAATTTGTTCTAGTTTAGACCGTGCTGCTGACGCGGGTGTACCAATTTTTTCAAAATAGATCAGTACTTTATCCGACATTTAGATGTACAAAAACAACTAAAGTCAACTTGATAAAATACGTTCTATGTTAATGGAACATTTATATTCATCAGGGTTCGTTCGTTATGGTGTTAGAATTTTTCTATGCTAATGGAACATTTATATTCAACAGGGTTCGTTCGTTAAGGTGTTAGAATTTTATAATAAATGCATGCATTTTAAAAATCTTTGGGGATTTACATTTGCAAGTGTTTTTGGAACTATCTTGAGACATAGAACAAAAAATGTCCGTACATTCGCAACTAAGATCCAGAACACAATGCGCGTTATTTTTGGCTCAAATTTCCTTCTCCTCTCGTTCGCAAACGTCCTCGCATTGTCCGTTTTAACTTAAGACCAATCCCGGGTAACACTCACTGTACTGTTATCGGAAGATTTGGGAATGCAAACGGCTGTGATGTCGGAACAATTATCAATTTCCTCGATTTCGCATATATCGACGCACTTCAAATCGGAATAAGGGCAAAAACCAATGGGACATTGGCAATAATACGTTGCATTATTAGTTTCATTAACGTGACATTCTGCATTAAGATTCTGACATTGAATAGCCGCTTTTGCTTCGCAAAAGTCAACGCAAATGGAAAACGGCAGAAATAAACCCAGTTTATAAATCTGGAAGCCCTACCGAGCCAAAAACTATCGTCCAATATCCACCCTATATACGTTCTCTATAATCACAGAGAAAATGGCTCATTAAGATATCTACACCTATCTTAAAAATCAAAACATACTCTACAAGCTCTAATTTGGCTTTAGGACATTTAATGTGCTAGAAACGATACTATTTTTTTCTGCGCTTTCCTCGATTTTTCAAAGACGTTCGACACCGTTCAACATAATCTCTTACTGGCTGACTTACAGCGAGCTGGACTAGGTGGAAATGTCTAAGCGTGGTTCCACTCATATTTGCAACGGAGGAAAGAAAACTTCTTCCACAACGGTCACACATCAAGAGAACTAAGAGTTAAGAACGGAGTCCCACAAGGAAACCTGTTGGGGCTTATGCTCTTCAACGTATACACGTCGCAACTCCACGAATCTATACACCATACAACTGCTGTCGAGAATGCAGATGACACTGTAATCGAAAGGAAAAGGAGCAAACTTGCATCAACTCATTGAGACTGTCGAAGAGGATATCCTTCGCCCAAACACTACATTAAAAACAAGGGGCCTTGTTATCAACTTTGATAAAACTAAGTTTATGATTTTAGCTCCAATTAAGGCCATGAGAGCTGTTGCTGAGCACATTAATGTCATGTACGATGGAAAAATAATGAGAGTGCGCCGCTTTCAATATTTAGGGCTCTGGTTCGATGAACTATTAAAATGGGATGGGCATATAACTTATATATCGAAGAATATACATACAAGGCTCTGATTACTAAGACCTCTTCAACCTTACCTAGTCTAGACCAAGTCGCCTTGAGAACACCACTTAAGTGACTAACAATATGAGGATGTGTGAACCATTATTTTAAGCTAGAGCAGCAGTATGAACGAATGCGAAAAAGAGGAAAACGGGACTCCGAAGTTGGAATGGACATTGTTTTAGTTTCCGAAAGGCTACACTTGGTTTCACTCCCAGAGGTTTGTAAACTCTGATCATAAAAATTTCAAAACATTTTGATAACTCTTACCATTATACAATTACGGAAATTTGGTAAATTTCCGGTAATTTACGGACGGTAAATTACCTACTCACATCTCTACTAATACCAAATCAATTGTTTGGGAAAATAAACAGAACTGTTTCCCGCAATACACAATTTGTCTGGATGTTTTTTAAGTATATGCGTTATGAATACATTTCAAGCGTTTAAATTCTTAATAGGTATTAATCCGAAACTACGTTCAATGCCACAGATATCTGTTTCAAATGTCTACAATCTCGTTTTTATCTCAGATATGATGTAATCCGAATTTGTATCAGAAAAAGCCATCTGATCTGAAGTGAAAATGGCTCTAAACTGTTTAACTGATAGCTGAATTCAACCAAAGATATTTGATCTGTTCGGATCACAAAGCAAATAACTGTTTTCGGTTTAAAGCACTAGTTTTGTGGGCTTAGTGTTTGGTTAAAACCTGTTCGTGTTGTAATATCTATGAACACTTTTCGATTTCATGGCTCAATTCTATCTCACTTTTAATTTTCTTGGGTCTTCCCCGGTTTTTTTTCAGTTTCAAGCCCTATGTCTTGTGTATGTTCCATTTTTAAACAATGTTCTTTCAAAAATTACAATCCGAGTCCATTCCAACTTGGCAGACGAAGGGGCAGACGACCTTTATTTGACCCGGATATAAAAACAACGCCGTAGGTCTCTTTAGGACTAAATTATCTTTCGGATCACAAAAGCTTACCATGCACTAGTCCCTTTTGCCAGCGTGCGTCCTATGATATTTTGCGCGCCTAAAATCCACCACCAGACTTCTTGGGAAGCTGTTCTGAAGCGCCATGCTAAAGTTAACTTCCCAAAAAGGGCAGATTCTCTTTACCCGCGGAACCAGGAGGTTCTATGAAAAAATGTTTCTCGCATTCATGATGTAGATAAAGTTATACTTTTTCTAATGTTAACTTAAGTTGAAGTTATTTTGTGCGCGACCGGCTTTAACCGTCCCCAAACTCCAAAGCTTCAAATTCCGCGCTACACAGTAGTAAAAAAATTATTTTAGAACAGTTAAAGATAGAGGGGCTATTCACTCTAATTTTCTGTAAGCCTTTTTAGTACGGTACGATGTGGCTACTATTACTAGCCCATTCCATGGGTCGTCTTGATCTTCTTCTACACACCAGGTTAAACAATGCGGCAAAATATATTTGAGAATGCACGTTGACTGCAGTCGACAATAAAAGCATATGGTCAATTCCCACTGCGAAAAAAATTTAGGGTCCAACTGAAATTTACTAGAAATAATAGCAGCGAAGGTCAATACGTGAATAATTATCTTACCCAATTACATCTCCGAGAAAAATACACCGATATCAATAGAATCGATGAAATTGAAGATATTTTCGCATTTAGTTTGTACTGTTGAGAGCTTCGAGGAATTTGTGACCCAGTATTAAGATAAGTAATCAAGGTTGGAGCGCGTCCTCTATCATAAATGAAATCGAAATTAAGTCAAAGGCAAAATAAAATTTAAATAATAATACAGTACATACATGAAATCATTTCCTCTAACCATAAGTTCAAAAGATGTGTTCCGTAAGTTTGCCACTGGTTACTGAGAGCTTGTTACGAACTGAAGTAGATGAAACGTCATGGATTCTCGTAAAGCGACGCCTGATGAGGCGCAGTGAAAGGTTTGGTACAGAGTAAATAGGAAGATGAACTGCAAAACCGAGTGTAGTCAATTCTCGCTTGTCGTTCCCGAACTAGCTCGAGCTGTAAGTCTCTAGCATTACGAAGCATAGGCAGTACTTCTGGAAAATATCTTATAAACTTACGCTCTAACCAAAAGCAACGCTTTGGTCATTTCTAAATAAACAGCGACCCTGTTTGAAATTATCCACGGAATGATAGAGAGGATATTGAGGAGAGTAAAAAGCTCTACGCAGAAAATTGGTAAAGATTTTTGGGTGTGGCGCACTCTTGTAAGCCAAGCTTCTGGGCTTCCTCATTCTGGCGTTGGAGAAATTTTCGCCATGTTGGAAAATGGGGCCAAAAATAAAGAAAAAATTCAATAACTGTGCTTCTACTTGCCCGATCCACAAGTCTCGCAACCTCTTGTCCAATGTGCACCGCCGCCAAGAGAAAGGACGCGACTTTAAATATATTTCTCGTGGATTGAAATTAATTAAAAACAAAGAGATTTAGCAAGCTTGCTTACGGTTTATTTTTAATTACAGTTTGACATATTTAGAAACAACTTATTCTACGTGTAGGCTTATAACTATTCCTAGCAACAAATATCCCAGATAATGTCCGCGCACAAAAAAAAAATTAAAATGGATACTGGTCACAATATCACATTTATCAATTCGCGATATAAACTATTAATTGATATTAATAAGAGAGTCATAAGTTGAACCCAAACCAAAATAGACAAGGCCTTAGAACTAAACTGAACGTTTAAAATTAATGAGCAAAAACCTACGAATACCGACTTTATTTACAATTCAGAAGAGTCGGTAAACCGCAATTATACCCAATCAATATTTATAGAGGGAATTCATATATTCTTTTTGCCGAAGAACGACCGCGAGTTAGGGGCTCAAATCTGGACCAGGACATGACCACTTACCAGATACTAGTAATACTAGATAATAGTACTTATTTGTGAGCTTTCTACATTGCGACCGTTCGAAAAATTTTAATCTGGAGTGGTAACCATGTTAACAGCAAGGATTATTTTTTTTTGTTTTTGCTACCTGTTTTATTTATATGCTTACCAATAAATGCTATATTTTTTAAGACCCTTGAACAATATATGTTATATTTATTAAGACCCTGGAACAAGGTCCCTTTCTAATATATTGATTTTATTACAGGTCAGGTTAGGTTAGCTTAGCTTCTGTTCGGTTCGATTAGAATAGAGACTTGCTAGTAAACTTGTAATTTGACAATCGCAGTGTCAATATTTATATTGGAAAGTGTATTGATAAACTTAAGCATTAGAACAAGGGTGTTTAAAAAAACCAAAAGACAAAATCTTTAATTCCGCTTGTAAAAACGGCATTAAAAAATATATCGTTAAATAGCAATAAAAATTTAAAGATCATAAAAACCCCACATTTTGGCTATATTCTGTTCAACAGTATTCGGTTCTATGGGACATACGGTCCAATGGGATTCGGCCCAATGGGCCAGGAGCGGTGTTTCCACCAAGTACACTTTATTGTGTTAAGGCAATTTTAGTTCAAAACTGTATTTATCACATATTTCAAAAAAAACCGTAGAAAAATCATGATTAAGAAACAAACTGAAAAAGGTTGGATGAAAGTGTCATATGACCAATAAGACACACAGCAAGAAGGTATAGGCATAATACTAAATTGATAGAAAGTGCTTTTAAAATTAATTCTATCCCTTAATACTAACCTGTTTGGTAAATGAAGACCGAAAAAAATTAAAAGTCGCGAACAACAAGTAAGAACAACATTTAACAAGACGACCGTCCCAAGGGCTCGAAATAGTAGCCACATCGTACCGTACTTAACGGGCGTACAGAAAATTTGAGTAACTCGCCCCTCGATGAGCTACTGTTTTAAAATTATTACTCATTTTTTTTTTCACTTCAGTTATAATTATAGTGTGATACGAACGGAAAACTTGAGTGAGTACCCCCACGATGTGCATCCATTAACAGTAATGGTAAAACGATTTACCCGAAAAAAAGGCTGAAGTACTGAAGATCAGAGTGAATAGCCCCTCGATTCCCTAACAAAAAATCATAACCCTTAATTCTTACTTCAATAAATTTACTCATGTTATATTTGAAATATCTGGGGCCCCAAGCTAGTACCTTCTTTTAAAACTCTTCTCGATTTATAGAAAATACACGTAACTTCTAATAGTAAACACCACCTTAAAACCGTTCTAAATATAACGTAGGTATATGCTTCCTTTTGATTTTTAAATATTCCCTTGATTTCTTTGAATTTTGAAATAGAGGAGCGGGATAAAAAGCGTGAAACCCTTATTGTCGACGGGTGACAGGAATTTTAAAGGGAGTATTAAACCTCCAATTTAAATTAAGGCAATACCATAATGCTCTCTCTCGCTTTAAATATATCGAGCAAAAAAACACAATTCGAGTAAAACACAATTCTCAATGTTTAACTTTACTAGTACAAATAAATCTAATTCTTAAACTTGCTGTTATAATTCCCTACCTTTTAAAATACACTAACGAAAAATATCACCTCACCACAATTTTCTCCCATTCACTCCCCCTTCTATGACGAACGAAAAATTTTATACTACCAAAGGCATTTACCGTGGGAATTTATTCCGATTATGAATAAAACCAATGTAGTAAGAATTTGGTTTACAGTTTAATTAAATAAGTAATTAACCGCAGTGTTCAAGTCTGGGTGGATTATTTAGGCGAGATATACTAATCAATATCCAAGATTTATTCTACCATATGATTATGGTCATTCGTTACATTGGGTGGCAAGGATGCCGCTTGAGTGCGGATAAAGAAGTGAGGAGTGTTTTCTCCTATATCTCATGCTTACAAAATGGGGGTTACAATCAATCGATATCTTAGGATGGGGCGCCATCTAGGTTGTGTTTGGAATAGACGGGAATTACGAATATAGCAATACTCTCCCGTGAGATTAAAACCCAGTGACTGTATGAGTCTTAAGATAATGTGAGGGTTTAACAATAAAATTCGAAGATCATTGGCAACTTTTAATATTGCGCTATGCATTTGTAACAGTTTGGTTGAGCTTAATGAGGTAGATTGTAATTCAGATTTAACTTCGTTTAAGTCACTATTTTATACTGTCCTTTATGAGGTTATTGTTATTGTGGTGAAAAGTTTCTTTAAAGTCATTATTTATACTGTCATTTATGAGGTTATTGTTATTATGGTGAAAAGTTTGTTTAAACTCATTATTTATACTGTCCTTCATGAGGTTATTGTTATTATGGTGAAAAGTTTGTTTAAACTCATTATTTATACTGTCCTTCATGAGGTTATTGTTATTATGGTGAAAACTTTGTTTAGCTGCTGTCTCATAGGTTGAGCCTTTGAGGCGCTCGTCTGTTTCGGAGTGGGCGGAGGCGAATTGGTGTCGCGGATGTGGTGGTGGTCCTTCGGACCAGTGACCCTCTCATTAATTATTATTTTACCGGTCCCACTAAAAATTAAATTTCTAAAATGGTGAGAATAAAAAGCACGTAAAGACACAAAAGTAAAGAAGCTGAAAATTCTAATTGAATTTGAATTTTTTACTGTAGGAAAAAGTAGCATATAACAATCCATAACAGTTAATTTTTATTTCTTATCACAATTTTTCAACTAGTTGCCACTAAATATCAATCAACATGTCTAATGATATTTGAAGTTCTTAATCCTTTTCTGAACTATCCTTATTCCTTATTGCATTTTACATAAATTCGGTGGCAATATCTTCTCTCGCTATCAGTAAGCCAGATCAAAATCTTGTAATGTGGCCATACACTACTGTCTAATACGACTACTGACAACTAGTACTGGCTATGGTCTAGACTGTCGACTACAAGAGACTCATTCTAGAGTATAGACGCTAGACAAGATCAATAGTCAATAGAATACAAAACTTTTGTAAGGAAGTTGTAGCCAAGGAGTACTAACTACCTAGGAGTAGAATTGGTAGAAAATGTGTTGAGCTAGAAAAATTCTAATAAGGAACCCCGAATTTATAAACTGGTCCCACCGTCTATTTTTTCCAAAAACCATAATTAATAAAATGCTCCCTGATACCACTGACCCCAACTTCTGGAATAAATAAACTGGTCCGAGCAATTAATAAACTGGTTTGGGGCTTGTAAACCTGTCTTATTTCCTACCCTGTAGTGACGAGCCCATGGAAACAATAAAGATGGCTGCGAGCTACACGGACGCTCAGGAGGTTTAAGCCTCGGTCTTTAGTGTATCGGGGAGACGGGGAGTCGGGGACTCGGGGTCCGAGTAACGGGAGTTTCTGAAGCGTTTGCAAATCTTATTTAAATTTATATTTTTATTATTATGTAACCGATTTATGTTACTGAACGAATTGTACCTTATACTGTAGCAGACCACCCTAAAAGTTAGGCCAAGGTTTTTCAATTGTTGCTGATATTTAACTAGTTATGCCACCGCATGGATATTTTAAAATCCTTTCCTAACATTAGAATAAGGTGCACACTTCGGCGTATGAGCCTGAGGTTAGGAAAAAACATTGCTTTGGTGACGATGGCCTAGGTTGCCAAACTAACAAAAAACTCTTGGCAACAGAGCAAAGTTTAAGGAAGACAAAATAGTAAAATATTGCTAGTCCATTCTTAAACAAAATTATATGTTCTTTCTGGACTGGTACAGTTTTACTACCCCCATAATAGGAAAGGCCTATTAATAATTATCTTAATGTTCTTTTTATTAATGAGCTTAAGTTGTAAAATGTCCATGCCTATTAATAATTATCTTAATGTTCTTTATATTAATGAGCTTAAGTTGTAAATTGTCCATGCCTATTAATAATTATCTTAATGATCTTTTTATTGATGAGCTTAAGTTGTAAATTGTATATGCCTATTAATAATTATCTTAATGTTCTTTTTATTGATGAGCTTAAGTTGTAAATTTTTAATTTGATACTTTCATAGTAACTTTAATTAAACCTTCAACACCTTGATTTAACTTTTCATTTATAATCCTTATTTAATTTAAGGATGATGTCAGTTTGTAATTCTCGTTAATTTAATTCCCCCTTTCCCACAGAGAGGGTCTGAAAATTTAAATCACTTGGCAGAGACTGGAGATCTTCAACATTCAGTGACAGACTCTGAATCTCAATGGGCATTTAAAAACCTGCATAAATTTAAATTGAAATTCCAAATAATAATTAAATACTTTTTGTTTGATACGTTGATATTAACGTAATCAATCCTTGAATACTCTATTGGTACTATCAACACCATCGTTAAATTTATTACTTAAATAATATAATTTTTTTAAATATAATAATCAAATTAGCGACTTATAATTAGTTAACTTTAAATAAGTATGTTTCATTGATTAAAATTACATTTCTAAAAATTGTTAGGTTGATAGCACTTTCATGTTTCATGTAGAAATTTCATATTTCCGTGGATGGAGAGATGAACACGTTGATTCCGTTTGTCGTTGATTGAAATTAGATTCATTTTGATCATAAATTTCATTTTATATTTTGAGTTGTTGATTTTATGAGATTGTTGATTTTATTTTTATAATTATCATTTACGTAACTGTTATTAGTCGATGAACCCAGCGAGAGTGGAAACTGCCAAAATGATTAGTTGATTCCGTTTGTCGTTGACTAAAATTAGTTTAAATTTGATCATAAATTTCATTTTATATCTTTGAGTTGTTGATTTTATTTTTATAATTATCACTTACGTAACTGTTATTAGTAGATGAACCCAGCGAGAGTGGAAACTGCCAAAATGGTTAGTTGATTCCGTTTGTCGTTGATTGAAATTAGTTTAAATTTGATCATAAATTTCATTTTATATCTTTGAGTTGTTGATTTTATTTTTATAATTATCACTTACGTAACTGTTATTAGTAGATGAACCCAGCGAGAGCGGAAACTGCCAAAATTATTAGTTAATTTTGCAATGAATCTGCAATTTAATTCTGCAAAAATCTACCTATTATTTTATGTCAGTTCCGTTAAGTGATCATTTAATTTTAAACTTGCCAAACAAATAGTGAGCTATGGTACCTCCGTCCCAAACTAGTTATAGTTTTAAAACGCTGACTCGAGTTTCATTTTGTTAATACATTTAATTTTATTAGAAAATCAACCTCCCTAACTTTTAAGCAGACGAGTCTTAAAAAACGATATCATTGGTGAAATTAGAAAACTCTCTCTGCTTATCGCGCCTTCAGTCGGGGAGAACTTTAATTTCTTTTTTGATTAATATGATAATATTAATTGTAATGTTTATGTGCCCAAGTAGAAATCTAATCTTGCCTAGGATTAAAAAGATTTATTATAATTATAAATTGCAAAAAAAAATTGCAAGCAACACAGCGCTAAAGGCAGTCTGGCGCGCGTGCGAAGTCTGTCTGTCTCTCGGATCTCTCCTCCTCGAGCGCAATACAATATATATTCGACAGCATCCAGTGGCGGGCGTCGGGGAGGTGGGTCCATATCTAAAGCCAGACAGCTCTCTCTCTCTCTCGTCTCGTGGCGGGCGTCGGGGAGGTGGAAGGTCCATATCGTTGTACCTCTCTCTTCTCTTCTCTTCACTATAATTTATCTCGCTCTATATTACAAGCAAGCGTGGCTTGGTGGTAACGCGCGCGGGCGGGCGTCTTCACTGACGTTTCGTATGGATTGGGACATCGCAGGTTCGAGGCCCGGCACCGACAGAAAAATAATTTCAATTGAAATTAAATACGTTACGCCACCTATGAGGTGTAACGTGAACTACGGATGAATTTCGAGTCGAAAATTCGCGGGAAATTTGAAATTCAAAAAGTTTATTTATGACGAAACTTATTATGCGGTTACACCAAATCCAGCCAGCCGTCCAGCCAACTGAGGTCGGAACAATACTTTCGCTGCGCTAAAGAGCGCAAAAGTAAAAACACTGAACAATACTTTTAATGATTTAAACTGTGCCCAGCGGTATTTATACTCTATCGTTTGAAAAAATATCTCATCGAAAAGATGAATACACGAAAAAAATAATGAATACCAAAGAATTCATTGCGGAATTGAGTGAATTCGTGCGCATTCTTAAAGAATTCGAGCTCATTTTTCTGAATTCAAATGAATTCATGCTAATTGTCGCGAATACAATTGAATTCATTGACACTGTTGGGAATACGCTGGAATTCATAAGAATTCACAAAATTATTTCGGTGAATTCAGTAAATTTGCGAAACATTTTTTTGAATTCTTAAAGTTTGATCAGGAATTTCGCATGAATTCATGAAATTTTTTGGGAATTCACTTGAATTCAAAGGGCAGTTCTTGATTCGTTTGAATTCACTTGAATACATGGAATATTTCATGGAATTCAGAAGTTTGTTTTTGGAATTCACGTGGAATTCAGCCAGTGATGTACACCGAATTCACGAGTTAGAAGCCCCTCGGCCATTTCTCTTTAGTCAGGTGGCATAAGACAGGTATATAGATATACCTATAAAGTCCATCGTGGTAGGCGCGCGTTTTGCCTTTTCGTGGAAATCGGTCACGTGTTCTTCATTTCGGAGAACTGCAGGTGTGAATAAAATAAGAAAAATAGCTACCACGGCGCAAGGCGCGAACTTACTTTACTTGCTTCTTTGAATCACATGATTCAAATCAGTAAACACACGGTTCATTCTCCTTAATTGTGGATACTAAACTTGGCCAGCAACGAGGGAAAACTTCAAAGCCGCTTTGAATTAACAAGAGGATCACGTTGTCCTTTAAGGTAAGTCTGTATAAAGTATTTAATATATTTAATAGTATAATTTTAGGGTAAGGCAATTATAACAGAAATTGTGCAGTCTCAGTAAAATCCTTTTATTTAAGCAAGAAGTTATATCAGTATCTCAGAGAGAAGGTGCCATAGTCCCAGTCCCCCTTTCAAAATACAAGAGGGGACGGAAAAGGAGGTGCCGGGCTATTTCGCCTCTCCTCAGTCGGAAAATATGACTGTAATTTTCGTCACTCGCGTCGTCGCGCTGACGTGAGTTTTCAAGAACCAATGAGATGCTGGTTGTAATTTAGAGACGTGGATTAACTCCGGACCTACGTTTGGACTGGAGATAAAGCTGGAAATCTGGCGAATTTATACCTTCTCTCTGAGATACTAGATATAACTTCTTGATTTAAGTTAATATCACTGTTTAGAAAAGCAAACAAAGTAAAGGTATTTCTTTACTTTTAACGAGGTGTATTAGTATTGATTATGACGTCAGTGCCTAGTCTTAACATTACTGCCGACCTTCAGAGTATACGGCCATGATTGTTAGAGTTTGATTATTTATTAAGAACTTAATTTTTTTACTCTATAAATTGGTGATTTCACATCAGGCCATCCGAGAGAGCTATATTGAAATTGTTTAACCAATGTTTAGTTAATTTTCATTATAGTACTCGCATTTAATAGCATTAAAATCATAAAGCTAAAGTAGAAAAGCGCGCCTACAAGAAGAACACGAGGTGTCTTCTCGAGGGGTTCCTCGCGCCTATAAGATTTCGTAGCTTCGATTTATAATGACACATCATGAAATTAGATTTTAAATGAGATCTGTAAGTTTCGAAAAATCAACTCCGAAAGGGTATACTAGTAAGATGTCATTCCACAATTTCTTCGCATATACTCAAATGCAGTCAAAAATAGGCAGCAGCCGCTTCTCATTTTAAAGTGAGGGTGAAGAGGAAAATCAAGTGATTCTTTTTCATGGATTTTTCTATTAATTACAAGTCACTTCTGAATGGTTAATCATTTAGGAAGTATTTCCAAATGATTTTAGAAATCAAATATATTCAGATTTTACAGATAAATATATAAAGCACCTCCTCCAAACAATCATTTTTCCAGAAAACAAAATAGTTGTACGATGTTCTTATCTCGCGCTATGATAGTATGACACGAATGTTTAGTTCGCTGGGAAGTTAGGGTGTTGTATGATTGTTTGGAGGGGCTGCGGAAATATTTCCGGATTGATTAACCATGCAATTAATAGAAGAATTCTTAAAAAATTCGCTTGATTTCCTCTTCACCCTCCCTTCAAACAATTTTCAAATTCTTTCATGGAACTAGAAGCTGGCAGTCTATTATCTCTCTGACAGTCATTCTAAAAAATTAAAGAGGTAATGCGATCAATATAGCTTTTATTATGCTTAGAAGGTCCTTCAAAAATATGAACACACAATTTTTTACCTAAAATGAGAAATTTCATTCTCTCTTTAATATTTCTCATACTTTAAGCCATGACTATTCTTAAAATCCGAACAAATTTCTATACAATAAAAGTTCGGTATTTACTTTGAGAAAGAACTCAAGTTGGGTGATTTACCGAATTCATTCTCTTTCAAACGCTTCTGGGCATAAGTCCATGTTATAAATTTGTAAGATGCGATAAGTATGCGTCAGTATAAGTTAATGTTGTAAACTCATCGAGGGGATAATCACTTAAACTCTCTGTTTGAAGTATTCCCGGGATACTACAAATATAGCATAAGTAAATTGTACGGGTAATAATTTTATGACTCATTAGGGTAGGTTATTGAGGGGCTATTCACTCATTAGGGTAGGGCTTGGCGGGGCTATTCACTCATTGGGGTAGGGCATCGAGGGGTTATTCACTCATTGGGGTAGTGCATCGAAGGGTTATTCACTCAAATTTTCTGTACGCCTGTTAAGTTCAGTACGATATGGCTACTATTACGGGCTCAGCCCTCAGGTCGTCTTGTTTTGTCAAAGAAAGAAACCCCTTTTTCTGTAGGCAAACTTGAATGCCTAAAAATAGAAGGCAAACTATTAGTTTTACCCTAATTCCGAGTTTTCTTGTACAATTTTTGGAAACTTCTCGAAGTTTTCGTCTTCCAAATTTCGAAATTATTTGACACTCTTCACTCAGTTTGACTCAAAGAACATACCTTTTAATTTATGACATGCTTATCAGAAACACCCTGTAACATATCAGGGATAGATTTAATTTTACTAGTAGGAATGGAGAACGGTTAGTTTTTAATTCAGTCCGACCCATAGAGCCCAGTATAGAGGCCCTCCCTCCAACACGTAACGAAAAGTTATAATTATCTTATTGGCTGACTTAAACTACGTTTTGATGACGTTGCTGTCGGGTACGGCGAAAAATAAGTAATTCCTTTTTACCTCTGCCGCTATGACCCGCCTCTTCTTTCATACCCCTCCGTTCCGTGGAAGGGGGTCCAGAACATTGACGCTCGCCCACATTACTCTGTTCTCCATTCCTACTTCTAAAAATTAAATCTATCTCTGATAATATGAAAATTATTTGAACACAAAATATAATGATAACATATTTATGCTTTTTTTAAACAGAATCCGCATTGGTGACATTTTAGTTTTATGATCATTACTTCAAATTATTATCCTCTATGCTGTAATTTAATAAATTTTTAATTTATATATATATATATGGGAGGTCTGGCAAAATTTAATTAGGGTATTTTTTTTGACCTTCGAAATCTGTTAGCTTTTCATTTAATAATGAAATTTAATATTTCGGAGCCAATTAGCTATAATTAATGACATTTTTTAACGTACCCAATTAAACCTTAAACAATGCAATTCTTTAAAATAATAAAAAAAGATTATTTAGATAATATATGTCCTTAGTTCTTAATTATAATTTTTGTTTATTATTATTTTTTTATTGCAGAACTTTATTACCCAGCGATGATACCTGAGCCTGACTACAGCGACTCAGAAGAAGAAGGTAGTAAAAATTGGTCGAGCCGCAGAGGTCCTTGCAGGCCGAGCGCGGTCAACAGCAGCAACAATTTCACAATTTGAATTTGAAGAATAACTTTTCAAATATGACAACAACCGCTGGTACAAACGGCAACCCCGTCCAATTGACTGAAGATGGATTAGTAATCCCATAGAAACTTGGAAACCCTTGTTTAACTTCACAGGAACGACAGAACCTGCACAAGGAACTCATTTTCAATCAGAAAATGTGAGTACATGGATACCAGAAAATAAAGTGTATAAGATATGTTCCATAAGTATGGCACTTCCTATACTTCGTAATGCTAGAGACGTACAGCTCGAGCAAGTTCGAGATCGACAAGCGAGAATTCAAATGCTCGGTTAATTTTGCAGTCTATTCTATCTTCCTATTTAGTCTATTACCATAAGTTACATAATTACCCCTGATAAGTAAAACACGGCCGTTGGACTAATGTAACCGGCATTTTCACCCAAAAAACGAATTAGGCGGCCTCTTGTAGTCATTTGGAACTGTAAATCGTCCGCGGAGGCTCATATTCAGACCTCCCTTACAAATATCTTGTAGGCCACGGACCAGTGTTGGTGTAATGGCGACCTTCAAGTGCTCGAGTATAGGTTTAAGGATGTAACTTAAAACATTATTTTTGTTGCGACACATATTAAACAATGATGGATAACGGTACTAATTCATGGTTCAGTACTTCAGTTCCATTGCGCCGAATCCCAATCAACCGAACCCAATCCCATTCGACCGAAAAACCCGCACTTTGTCGGATTTATGATTCCAGGGCTGATACTGAGTCACATTTTCACTAAAAGTTACTATTTTTGAAATTGGTTACTTAAAGTTACTTTTTTTGAATTTTGGTTACTAAAAGTTGATTAATTTAAAATTTGATAGGCCATCTCTTAAAAAAATATGTTTTCCTTATAATTTCCGAGTGAATGAAGGGTGAAAAAACTAAAAAGCAATTTTTTTAAACGATCAGACATTTATTCCCATCGAGGTAGCCGTATTATTTCCAGCCCCTTTAAAAATTTGCCGACTTTGATCGAGTAGGCTGTGGTTTGACTGAAGTGTGGATAAGCTGCCTGTGTGATCGAATGGGCTATGCTGCAGCTGAAGGACCAGCCGCGCCCGCCAGCGCGTTACCGTAGCCAGGGAGCCGCGGCCGTTTAGTATGATTTTCGGGTTTTAAACATTGGAACGTGCAATATTCATGTTATCCACAATGCATTTCTAAAAGGTTTAAAGGAAATAGGCGACAATGCCTCTGATCTCATTTTTGGTGTATACCATTTTTTGGATGGCTGGCCTGCCAGGTGGGAAGAATTTGAATCAGTTCAAGAGGAATTAAAAGTATCTAGTCACAAATTTATCAAACACTGTTCATCCCGGTGGTTAACAATTGGAAATGCTGCTACAAGATTACTAGAGCAGTGGGATGCTGTTGTCAATTACTTTATCCAATACATTCCGAAAAAAAAATCCTTCACTCATTTCCACACATGGATATAAGAAAATTTTATCCTATTTAAAAATGCCAACCATGAAAGCGGAAATAACCTTTGTAATTTCAAGTGCAAGGCTCTTCGCGAAATTCACTGGCACATTCCAAAAAGAAGAACCTTTGATACATTTATTGCATGCTGAGCTTAACAATCTTCTTTGAATCTTGTTCAACAGAGTGTGTAAGGCTGGCACCCTTGGAAATTTTGAAGAAGTAACTGCAGAAAAATTCAAGGATGAAAATTATCTATCAATGAAAGGTATCGTTTGTGGTGATAAAGTCATGGAACCGTTACAACAAAAAAGACCACTGAAAAGGAACAACTTTGCTTTTTGAAATGCGTTAGAGAGCATTATGTGGCTGCTTGTAAGCATATTCTTCTAAAATCGCCTGTGGTCGCCAATAACTTTCTGAAACATTTTCGATGCTTTCAACCGGAGAGAATTCATTATGATAAAAGTAGCCAAGATATACTTGCAATTGCGAGAGCATTTCCTTTGGATGTGAAAACAAACAAGCTAATTGATGAGTGGAAGCTTTTGCAAATGAAAAAAAATCCTCTACCGAATTGAACAGTAGTGCCAAAGATGATCGAATCGATGAATACTGGAAGCAGTTTACAACTCGTAAAAATGAAACCGGTGAACTGAAGTTTCCAAATGTGTCTCAGCTTGTAAAAGCCGCACTTTCACTATCGCATGGAAGCGGAGATGTAGAGAGACGATTTTCAAGCTCTAACCGTGTTCTAACCGATGTAAGGGCAAGTATGGGGGAGAGAAAACTCAATTCAATTTTAACGGCCAAAGATGCCCTTAAATTGTACAAAATTTCCATAACTATTTCGAAGAGGAAAAGCGTAGGCAGGAGAAAGAAAAGGAAGCGATCGAGGAAGAGCGAAACAAAATGTTATTGAAAGAAGAAAATATGAAGAAACTTGAAAAAGAATCATTGCTCTTGAAAAAAACAAGAATTAGAACTCGTAGAGAATCGAAAAGAAGAAAGAAAGAGAAAGATGGCGTATCAGCTATTTTTAGAAGCAAATAAGAGGCTTAAAAAGGCAATAAGTAACAAAAATCTTCAAGAAGCCGAATTAGCACAGGCCATGCTTGAAGTGGTCATGAAAGTAAAAGCGAGGGAGGATGAAGAGAAGAAAAGGCTGATTCTATTAAAAAAAATTTATTTGAAGAAAAGCACTATTTTTAAAATGTTTAAAAGAGAGTAGTGTATTTCTACCATAAAGTATTAAACACCTGTGTGTACAATTTTTAACTGAGTTTTACTTCAATTGTGCATGTTAAATATTTAATATTAAGATACTATTAAGTTACTATTTAGTTACTATTTAGTTACTTTTTTCAAAGTAGTTGGTTACTATTTCAACTAAAATTCAGGCGAGCTCTGAGTTTCAGCCCTGATACTACTTCTCTCATTTGGTTGACTAGTAACTGGTGGCGTTCGGCAAACTTGCTAATGGCGCAATGCATTCTCGCGTCTTGGTGGCGTTCGAGGAACAGAAAATGTCACTGGTGAAGCTCTGCGGCTTATGGGAGTGGAATGCCTGTTTTCATTTCCTTGATCCTCTGGTACTACATGTTCTTCTGGGCTTAACGAAAACCCATCATCATTGTAATAAATAATCTGTTCCAAAGCACTTGGGGCTGGATTTCTTGAGCAATGCGCAATAGGTTCTGCTTCCTCATTAGCTGTAGCTTGCTACATGGAACCGAACCAATGTAATGAAGTTGGAGGAATTACACTGAACGACAATCATTTTTATACCTCTGGTCGAGGAAAACCGTCTACCTGACAATATTGTTTCCTGTTACCGCGGTCCACCCTATTACTGCAACAAGCCGGCCCTCTAGTTCGCTAAGCTTCTCTGCTGTTTTCTGTCCACCACCCGTTCCATTTTGGCTTAGCATAATCCTGGCTGCTTTTGCTTTGGTCAGACTTTTCCAGTCAGCTAAACACTTAAAACAAGCGGGAAAAGTTTCTTATGCCGATAATATTATACTGTAATATTTAAAATTTACGTTTTTCAATTGCTTTACTGTTTTAAAAGCACCCGATCCCTGGCTATTTAGCTCGTTAGCCAAATCCTCCCACATCTGATTAAACATATCTTGTGTGAACGCTGCGCTAAACTTCCCATCCACGAACTTTTTGTTGTTTTCAAGAAATGTTACCATACTGGCCCATTGTTCTTTAGAAATATTTGAGATATTCTTTTTATTTTGAACGCGAAGTGAAGAAACAGATTCATCCATTTTTTATTTGAACAACTTCAATCAATGCAGTGCACTGCAATCACTTAAATATATATTCCTCGACTTCATAAATCCAATATTTGTTAGGCCTAATTCGAATTTCTCGCGCGTCTTTCGAAGTCAAATCGGATTGGCTGGTTCACGAGATCACGTGACTCAATGTTCGATTTATTTATTTTCTTTAGTTTTCACGTTTTATGAACAAGTTCATCTCGAAAACGAACGACATAGCTTAGAGAATTGAAACTATCGAAAACGATCAATCGTTTCCGAGTTCAAGGTTTCGTAATTTTTAATGTTCGAAATCTCAACAAACTTTACGAATGTGTTAGAGAATTGCCTCCTAAGATCTCATAACGTCGTATTCTGTACCATGATTGAAATTATAAATGAATATCTTTCAAGTATTTACGAAATGCTTTTCGACACTAAAATACTCTCCTCTCATATAAACATGATTGAAGAACACGAAAAATTTGATCGCGTTTACAGTTATTTTACAAATTACATCTTCCCTTTTAAAATCATAAAAGAATTTGAAGAGAAATTGATAAATCAAGAAATTGAAAACGAATTTAACAGTTACAATATCTTTAGTATATTACCTGGACGGTATCTTCCCATTGCGCAAAATTCCATTAGACCGAATTCCCATAAGTAGACCAGGACAGATAGGCCAAAAAAGGGCTTGACCTAGAACATTAAAACATAAAGATGAAAATTAGTACATGTGAGATTTTTGACCCAACAAAAAGTATACTAAAGGTCCCCTGCTGTAGAGCGCGAGCTTTCGTCGCCATCTTGGAAAATGGCCGCCGGGAATTACAGCTACAATGTATTCCACGTTCTTCTTCAGAAATTATGAAAATTGGTACACAATATGATTGGAACCACATGAACATCATGTCGAAATTTAAAAGCTCTGTGTTCAATAGTTTGGTCGCCATATTGGAAAATGGCCGCAGTGAATGCTAGGTACAGTATATTTCACCATGTTGTTGGAAAATTATGAAAATTAATAAGTATTATAATCAGAGCTTTGTGAACCTCATAGTGAAGTATTGAAGCCATTAGTCAGATAGTTTGGCCGCCATGTTGGAAAATGGCCGCCATCAATGTCATTTAGATACCGTATATGGTTCAAAAATTATGAAAATTGGAAATAATTTTGTTGAAGACCGTCTAAACATCATACTTTAATATTGAAGACGTGCTACTGAGAGTTTGGGCGCTATCTTCGAAAATGACTGCTTGAAATGCCAAATATATTAACGATAAATAAATTTTTTCGATATTTTTTTATTGAGTAGATGATTTTCATGAACTTATTAAACGCCATAAAAATAACTATTTTCGAGTCTAAATTATCGACCGATCTTCAAAAATGGTCGCTGAAATATTACTATCCTATAATCTGGACAAAAAAAGGAAAGCCATATTACTCGGATTTTGTTTAGGAAAAACCATTTTATATGGGGTATAAACATTCTAGTGTAGTTAAGGATTAGATTTTAGACACATTTTTAACATTTCGTTCATATTTCTCTTCATCCTGAAGATTTTTTTATTACGGCTAATACCTTGACAATGACCACACATTGCCCAGCAAGCTAATCCAGATCGTCTACATTCAGTTCTTTATATAAGATGTTCTACAGACTGCTGGTACAAATAACGAGTGTTATAAGTTCATCTGATGCCGGAAGGAGAATGATGTGAATGGGTCTTCGACTTTCGCGATCGCGAACCAATCCCCACTGTTCGGAATTAAGTCGTTTTCTAGCTATTGTTGGACTTGAAAATACGCTCGGAGAAAATGTAGTTTTTCGGCGTCGCTTGTTGGATGAAGCTTAGCGAGATCAAATGAGGACTTGACAGTATGTTCGGCAACGGTTCCATTATACGTGTAATATCTACATAGTTGTGTTAGTGTTGAACTAATTGATCACTCAGTATTAACAAAACAAAAGAAAGATGTTTAATACGATACAAAATAATACAACGTCATTGCTCGCGTCTCTACTGCCGAAGTGTTTCTTACAATATATATACTTGGTAATTCTTTTACATTGCCGCTTGATGTCACCACAGTGTTTAGATCTGTTTTAGAGCGCGTTTTTCAAAAGTCCAATCTAACACTCACAAGTTGATGCTTGGACGTGTCAATTATCACCCTAAAAAAAGCGAAAAGAAATCGCTCTTCGGCAGCAGCTATGGCTTCCTTAGATGCAATATGGTCATTAAAAAAGCGCCACAAATTTGTAGGATGTTGATTATCTGTCATTACTTTAAACTCACGCCATATCATAACCACACCCAGTCACAGCACGTAAATGAAAGAAGTTTTCTCTTAACCTTTTTAACTCAAAGGACTTTTCGTGGCGGAGGGGGCCTGAGTTCGGTGTGACGGTTCGAGAGTTCCTTGGGTTCGTCCTTGGTTCAGACCGTTCCTTTCCCCATTCCGTGATGGTTTTGCCCGGCCGCTTCGCCCCCGCCCAGGTGTTGCCTTGGCTCGCCCCCGCTATTGGCAACCCTCTAGGGGTCGCGGATACAATATTTGTTTGGGCCGTATGGCACAGTTGTGCTTGGAGAGAACACCCCCGTCCCCTCGAGTCTTCTGCTGCCTTAATCCTTCCCTGTCACCGACCACCTCCTGACTGGGCTCGCCGCCGACGGTGTCCCGCTTCTGTCACCTGCTCAAGTGGCGTTTGTTGGGCCCACTGGCCAATCCCGTGTGCCAGGACGGCGGTTCCGCAGGTTCAATTTGGAATATGATGGGGAGGGGCGCTGATAAGGCCCCCAGCTAGATGTAGCGCCTAATCAAGGGTTCTAACATGCAATTATTATGAAAAATCTTTTGGATGACGATGAGTATGAATGAAATGTTAGAGATTTGTCTAAAATCTAATCTTAAACAACACTAGAATGTATAAACCCCATATTAAATCATATTCTCTAATCAACATGTTGAGAATAACAAATTTGGATAACTTTTCTTTCTTTCAGAATTTAGGGCAATGATTTTCGTGTGGCCATTTTTAAAGATGGCGTCGATAATTTCAACTTTGAGATATATATTTTTGTTATTTATTACTTAATGAAAATCATCTATTCAAAATGGGAATTTCAAAAAATTTACATATTTGAAATATATTTAGCATTTTCAGCAGTCATTTTCGAAGATGGCACCCAAACTAACAGTAGGAGGTCTTCAATATTCAAGTATGATGTTAAGACGGTCTTCAACATAATTATTACCAATTTTTATAATTTTTGAACCATAAACAGTATGTAAATGACATTGATGGCTGCCATTTTCCAACATGGCGGCCAAACTTTCTGAATAATGGCTTCAATATTTTACTAAGAGGTTCACACAGCTCTGATTATAATACCTATCAATTTTCATAATTTTCCAACAACATGGTGAAATATACTTTGCCTAGTATTCACGGCGGCCATTTTCCAATATGGCGACCAAACTATTGAACACAGAGCTGTAAAATTTCCCATGATATTCATGTTGCTCCAATCATTATGTGTTCCAATTTTCATAATTTTTGAAGAAAAATGTGGAATACATTGTAGCTGTAATTCCCGGCGGTCATTTTTCAAGATGGCAACGAAAGCTCGCGCTCTACAGCAGGGGACTTTTAGTATATTGTTTGTTGGGTCAAAAACAACACATGTACCAATTTTCATCTTTATGTTCAAATGTTCTAGGTCAAACCCTAAAAGTCCTGGGCTATTGACCGAATCCCGCCAATGTTTTTAATGAATTTAGCCCAACGACGGGTTTTGTATTTAAAATTCAAACGACTCTGTTCGTCGCAAACAGCGACCCCAAAGATGCTATGTAGTTTAATTTCTCTTAATGTCGTTTTTTAATGAAAGCGTTTAAATACATTTCTACTGACTTGGAAACGCCTCTTATTTGGTTAAGCTAGGTTAGTAATATTTTATAAATCACTTTACAATGTTACGCCTTTTCCAAAATATTAATGTTTATCTTCATTGATAATATGCCTTTTCCAAAAAATTACTGTTAGGTTAGGTTTGGTTACGAGTACGTCTCTTCCTCTTTGGAGCGGTTATACACTTCAATTATATTAAAACGGCTTAAAGTATTTTCATGATGAATATAACATAAAACGCCACTATTTGGTTAAGTTGGGTTAGTAATATTTTATAAATCACTTGACAATGTTACGCCTTTTCCAAAATATTGATATTTATCTTCATTGACTTCTCAAATAATATGCCTTTTCCAAAAAATTACTGTTAAGTTAGGAGGACTAGGTTAGTAATATTTTACAAATCACTTGACAATGTTACGCCTTTTCCAAACTATTGATGTTTATCTTCTTTGACTTCTCAAATAATATATCTTTTCCAAAAACAATTACTGTTAGGTTAGGAGGACGTCTCTTCCTCTTTGGACCGGTTATATACTTCAATTATATTAATAGGGCTTAGAGTATTTTCATGATGAATACAGGGTGTATCTGAAATGGACGTAGGAGCGAAAGTATTTGGGTTCCTGGGAGGCTATTCTCTAAAAATCGAAAATCATTCGGATCACTCCCAATCCTTATGATTCGGATCGGGCTCATTCGGAGTGGACCGAACAAACCGTACTCTCTAACCCCAATCCTTATCGTCATTCGGATACTTCGAAAATTTTCTCTCAATCCAAATGGACGTCACTTCCTCTTAAGCTACGTGGTACTTTTTGACGCCCACTTTTTCTTTATTGGACAATTTTATTTGGCGCGCTTTCAAATTGAAGGGATGGAAACTTCGGTTATTCCCAAGGAGTGGAAATTTTGGGAAATGGTCTTTGTATTGGGAACACATTCAATACAAAGCAAATTTTCTCTTTTTCGATTTCTTTTCTTAAGATAGAAACAAGTGCTTTTTTCCTTTTTTATTTATTTATTTATTTTTGATAAAAAATTATTTATTCTTAAATTGCTTCATGATATTCTTTTAAAATGGGTATTAAAGAACACGCTAAACAACAATTAATATACGTCGAATTTTGAATGAAACTTAGCGCAAGTTTTAGTAGGGTTAAATATGAGGCAATGAGAACCTAGAATAACAACATTAATTAATCCCAAATTATAATCCAATTGTGTGGATCTCGTGAGATTATGATAAATTCATTAATGTAGATCATTAGCCCTCTATCAATGGTTGCACACCTACCAAAATTTAATAATTTAAATAGATGCTAAAGGAAATAACCAAATTTAATCTAGCAATTATTGATAATTGATTCAATTGTTCAAAAATAGGTGGCAAGCCCGGGTAGAAAAATATTAAAATGAACAATTAAATCTGTGTTAAGTAATTGGATCTCGCGAAATTATCCCTTAAATGTAGGAAAAATTCAACGACCTTTAAATCTACCAAAAAGCCGTCGATCTACGGTCTCATCGTGCCTACACTAGAGAGAAAAACTTTTTTCGAGTTCCAAAAAATTATCCTTACCCCCTCCCCTCAACCTAAAGCCGTGGAACACGGATGCGACTGCTTGAATCTAGATCGGCCGTCTACCATCAGGGAGCGTCTCACGTTTTGGAGGGGAAAATTCAGAAACCGCTACCAGAGGGCCAACCGATGGTGTGTTTTCAAGAATATTCACTTTCGCCAAGTGAAGAATTTGGTTACCTCAATACTTCTAGTCCCTTATCTTACTTCTGGTTCAACCTTTGGACCGACGCTAGTTTCATCTGATATTTCTCTTGAGAAGGGATGAAAGTAGCGATCGATTCTGCTCTTACCTTTCAGCGAAAAGAAGTTAATTCCTCACTGCCATCTCAGAACCATATGTTGTGAAAATCATGTTTGGCAAGTTGGTTGATGGTATCCACAGTTTCGTATTCCTTCTCGGTGAAATCCGACTTTAGGTTGCATGATATGTCGAAGAAAATGAAAGTGGTCGCGATCAACCAGGGCATGGCTGCCAGACGCCGCGTGGTCGCTTCCTCGACACGGCTGTACGCTGTGACCAAAAATTCAAATCGATTTTCAAATATGGATTCATTACACCATTTAAAAACGAAATAGCTTACGTTCGAAGAAAAAAATCAGGAAATTCTCCCAGATCATTTCGACGAAGGTAAGGACTAAAGGTCGACCATTTTGATTTTTGGGCATGGCCAGAGCCATGAGGATCGACACTGCCAGTAGACTCAGCATCCAAAATAACGAGAACTGCAATTAATGTTGAAAGAAATTGTTTTTGTATTCCTGAGGAACATATGGGAAAGGTTCACGTTACTTGTCGTTCCATGTTGAGAAAAGATAGAGATGGAGTTTTGGTCATTTTAGGGACTGAGGAGACGATGAAGGTCGACATGAAGTCATAAACGCTTGTCATTCGACATTTCATCTCAGGTGTAAAAAATCTATCGATCTGCGCTGGAGTAAACAGCATGTCCATTGTCTGCCAAAAGTATATGTTTTAAATTGAATAAGTATAATTATTAACGGAAAAGTTCAGGTACCTAACATTAGACCTTAAATTATCGGCCTCGTTTAGAAGATATCGAAATGATTGCTAAAAAAATTATACCTTCCCTAATTACGATTAAAATCCAATTAATTGACCCAAAAAGTGAAGAGAGCAGCCGCGCCATTTTTTAAAGTCACGTGAGAAACTCGCACACACGCCGTTATTGGCCAAATGGCTAGCGAATAGGAAAGTTAGATTTCTCTACTGCAGACGACGATATTTATTGATATATTGAAGGTTGACTTTCAGCATAGCCCACTCGATCACGCGCATCACGACGCAAGCTGCTCGCGCTATAGAAGCCCGTTCAATCGGCCAAAAAGTGCAACTTTTGGATTCTTGGCGAGAAATTCGAAGTCAGCGAATATTAACATTAAGTTCTATGGGCGGAGGTAGGTTTTTTGGCCAGATCCTCTGTCCTATTGATCGAAATGACCTGAAATTTTAATGAGACGTGTGTTTTGACGTGTTTATTATTCTAAAAAGAATTCAAGCTTCTAGAATGGATGGCGTTTAAAAAGAAATATTTTCATAGCCAAAATGATGGGTTCAGTGCTAAGACTGAATATATCTTCAGATCTACTGGTCCAAATGTCCAAAATTTTAATGAGAGGTGTGTTACAATCTTTTCTATAATATTAAAAAGTATTCAAGCTTTTAGAGTGGATAATTATTTCAATAAAAATTTATTTCCAATGTCATAATTGTAAATTAAGTACTTAAGGCACAATATCTTTGGATCTACTGGCCCAAATGTCCTGAAAATTTAATGAGAGGTGTGTTAAAATAATTTAACTTTCACTCCCTATCCAAGATTAAACAAATTTAAAATCTTATAATTAAACAAAATTATAGGCCTTAAAGC
This sequence comes from Phalangium opilio, assembly GCA_019434445.1. Taxonomy (NCBI): domain Eukaryota; kingdom Metazoa; phylum Arthropoda; class Arachnida; order Opiliones; family Phalangiidae; genus Phalangium; species Phalangium opilio. The sequence continues at coordinate 39,447 of JAEQBA010002355.1, read as the reverse complement.
CTAAAACACACCTATTTTGGGGAAGTTCAGAAGAACCCTTGTGTTTGTGCCAGAAGCACTTTATTATGTAAACGCAATTTTAGTTCAAAAATGTATTTATTTCAAATATCACATATTTTACAAAAACAAAGGATTAAGCACAGAAAAATCATGATTGAGAAACTAACTGAAAAAGATTGGTGTAAAGTATCGTAAGACCAGTTGCAGTTGGTAAAAAACAAAGATTTAGTGGAGAGATAGTTTTAAATTATAATTAATTGTGATGGAGGTCCAAGAAGACAAAGCTTCCTCGCAGCGATCCTCTGCTTGTTCAATGACATTCTGAAGCTTCTTGTGTGGTGCTTGATCTTAGTTTTGAAGCTTTGATTTAGCATTTGTCAACTTTAATTATTTTGACGATAGACTTTATATTTTAATCGATTAATCTTTTAAATGCCCCGCCCATCAACTAATGATAACATTTAAAAATCGTCAAGGGTTTTCGCGACATCTGCCCCTCTGTATGTTTACAAATCATAGAAAATTGGTTGAAGAAGTTCAGGTTTTATAATCTATTACTCCCCAAAAGGCAAGTTTTGGACAAGAAGAATGGGGCTGGTTTTTTTTCGCGGAAAAAGGTTGTAAGTACTTAATTTACAAAAGTGCCATAGAATATTAATTTTTTTAAATATAATATAATCGATTGTAACACTTCTCTAATTAAATTTTCGGGACGTGTGGGCCATTAGATCCAAAGATATTGTGCATTAAGTACTTAGCTTAAAATTATGACATTGGAAATAAATTTTCATTGAAATAATTATCCACTCTAAAAGCTTGAATCCTTTTTAATATAATAGAAAAGATTGTAACACACTTCTTTTTAAAATTTCAGGACATTTGGACTAGTAGATCTGAAGATATATTCAGTCTTAGCACTGAACCCATCATTTTGGCTATGAAAATAATTTAAAAAAAAACCTATCCACTCTAGAAGCTTGAATCCCTTTTAGAATAATAAACTACGTCAAAACACACGTCTAATTAAAATTTCAGGTCATTTCGATCAATAGGACAGAGGATCTGGCCAAAAAACCTACCTCCTCCCATAGAACTTAATGTTAATTTTCGCTGACTTCGAATTTCCCGCCAAGAATCCAAAGGTTTGGCCGATTGAACGGGCTTCTATAGCGCGAGCAGCTTGCGTCGTGATGCGCGTGATCGAGTGGGTTATGCTGAAAGTCAACCTTCAATATATCAATTAATATCGTCGTCTGCAGTAGAGAAATCTAACTTTCCTATTCGATAGCCATTTGGCCAATAACGGCGCGAATGCGAGTTTATCACGTGACTTTAAAAAATGGCGCGGCTGCTCTCTTCAATTTTTGGGTCAATTAATTGGATTTTAATCGTAATTAGGGAAAGTATAATTTTTTTTATCAATCATTTCGATATCTTCTAAACGAGGCCGTTAATTTAAGGTCTAAGGTTAGGTACCTGAACTTTCCCTTTAAGTATTTTCTCGTGTTGCATTTTTACTTTTTGCGCTCTTTAGAGCAGCGAAAGTATTGTCCTGATGCTTGCTGGAACGCTGGGCGCCTTTTTTCCCCTTTACCCCCTTTTTTTCGCGTGCGGAATTCAAATTCTGAAATAAAATGCGAACAGATGGAGCTGAGTAGTTGAATTTCAATTTATTTTATTTCGCAAATTTCCAAATCCCCGAAGGAACTCGAACACACCAACGTCAACGCTCTCGATCAGAAGACCGATGCGCTCACCATTCAACTATAGCTACTTATTCATTGCTAGTGCTTTCTAAAATAAGAGAGAAAGGTTCCCAACGCGCCCCCTTCCCAACACGCCCCCCTCCCAACACACCGCCCCGACTCGCTTAGCTCGTCTGAGTCAGCACTCAGCCTCGAAGCGTTGCCTACGATATAGAAACGCTCGAAGTCATGTCTTGTTTCTTTCCATAAACTTATATATATCATACTTGTATGTAGAGAGAAACGAATGTATCGTCTCGTCTGCTTAGTTAAGCGAGTAGTCCGACTCAAGTTCACGAGTGAGATTAATGATAACTTTATAACCTATCGTCACGAATGAGATTAGTTTTAAATGATGGTGTTTCGAGTAAGTTACTGTAGTTTAATTAAGTTTAAAATTAACCTATCGAGTGAGATCAACCGATTATCTTTATAAATGATGGTGTTTCGAGTAAAATACTGTAGTTTAATTAAGTGTAAAATGAACCTAACGAGAGAGATTAACCGATTATCTTTATAAATGATGGTGTTTCGAGTAAGTTACTGTAGTTTAATTAAGTTTAAAATGAACCTAACGAGTAAATTGTTTAAAACATCAGCAGGGGTGATTTACGTATACAACATCGTTTAAAACGCTTTATAGGAAATTTAAGGGTGAAAAACATTGGCATTGCGCTCGCTCCGCGGTTTTGCTGTTTCTTCTAACATATTCTCGCTAAAACTTCATTTAAAACGTCACCCAGCTGGATAGTTGACTGTAGTTTCATTAAGTTTAAAATGTACCAGAGAGTAGGGGTGACGGTATAGAACCAAAAATTTTACCCCCTTCTTTCCCCCAGGGGGGAAAGAAGGGGGTAAAATTTTTGGTTCTATACCTTCACCCTTTAGGGGGGATGGGGGGAATTGATGACGTCACGTGATGGTGTTGGGGGGGAGAAATGGGGGGAATTTATGACGTCACGTGATGGTGTTGGCGGGAAATTTGAATTGTTGAGCCACCTGGTGGTGGTTTTCTTGATGACGTCACTTGGATGATACCTGTAGGGATAGGCTTATGCTATTGTAGATCCTGGTAGGCTTTTGGTATGGTAGATCCTGAAAGATAGGCTTATGCTAGGTTATTCTAGGCTTATTATTATTACGAATCGAATTTTAGTCAAAAACTTTTAATGAACACAATCAATTCCAATTAATTCGCGAATGTACGCGTCGTTATTTAAGCAAATGTAGAATAAATTATATAATTGTAGCTTACGCGTCAAGTTTTTGTCACGAACCAAGTTACAAAAATCTTCGAAAATGCTCGAAGGAACTATAAACGCTGCTAGGAAATTTTTTACACGGTCGTAATCATTGTGAGACATAGTACCACGACTTACATAATATTTTTGATATATATCATTCATGTGTTTTACAATAGCTTCGTACATGCATTTAATAACTTCGGCTTGATCATTTAAAAGCTTGAAGTGAAATCTCATAAAACTAAATTTCTCGTTCAGTTTCGCTGCTTCGGCCTTTGTTAGAGTGAATACGCTACCATCGTCGAATACTATACTCCCCTCCATAACGGTTCTTTATTATTTTCAAGTTCAAGTAACGATAATTACCCCAGTCGCCAGTTTCCATAGCTGAATATATCTCCGTCCACTCCTCCATAAATTCCTTCAAAACGTCTTCCGAGATTGTAACAATAGTCCCGTCCTTTTTTTGGCAAAAGCAGGCTTGGCTCGTACCCAGTAACCCCAAACACCGCCGAGCAATCAGCCCCTAGTCTTACACGGGCGTTCACGCGGTAATCTCTGATCTTGGTGGGCATTCTTACGACAGGTCTTTACGGCTTAAAAGCTGAGGACTGAATGATCTTTATTGCGATATTTTCTAGAGTGCGGGGTTGATAATTAGCTTGAGGGTATACTGAATGGTGCTTTTTTATTGCCCTTTATTGGCCAGATGGTTTAGGACCTTAAAAGGGGGCGTAGCTAAACCAGTTGTATTGTTATCAATGGAATCTGAGTGATTTACGACTCAAACAAACGTGTTAAGACATTCCATCGGCTTTTTATTTATACGTAATATTTATACGTAACATCGTTCAGACTGGTCTATGGCCATAAAAAGGGACAGAACTTGAACTAAAGAATTTATCCCCATCCGTTTTTATTTTTACTATAAAGACGTGCTTTAATGGGTTTAGGGGGTATGGCCGAATCAGTTGTATTGTTATGATTGGAATCTATTTTCGGATTTATTGCTTTGTTAGTCGGTGACTCTTCCTACCACGAAACATTTAATTGTTTCCAGGTGTTTGCCCCGAAGGCCTTATCCTGACAAGTCTCAACATGTTATGTCTTTGTTGCGTTACCCGAAATTAAAGTAATATTTTTAAAATACCAAAATGCAAATTCAACTAGAAATACAGTTACGAGGATGAAAGCAACGGCCACTATTTTCCCTGGCTTTGAAAGAGCTTCGCGAATTAACGTCTGCTTAGTAACAGCATCCATTACAATCTAACCTTTCATCCCCTTATTTGGGATATAAATAGCGGCTGATTTGGTCCGGACCTCATTTGATTGTTAGACACCGCCAGGATAAGATGAATCGAGAAATTACCCGTCTAGAAACGTTTGGTGCATTTGCGAGTACGTTTGTAAAACCGTCAGAACTAGCCCGTCATGGGTTTTACAATTTAAGTTCGGGAACCGACGCTGTTAAATGCCATTTTTGTGACTTAACGCTACGAGGATGGGAACCTAACGATAATGTTTTCGAAGAGCATCAGAAATTCAAGGCAGACTGTCCATTACTTCAAGGATTACCAACAAATAACATGCCTATATTCATCCAAAACCCATTGACTAAAGACATGCCACCAAACAGAAAGTACAGAGATGTCCCTCAAGAAGAGTGGGAGAAAGAAAAAGTCATTCCGCCAACTCAACCCATACCAACAACAGTTACTCCGAATGACGATATTGTACTAAGAATTAAACGTGTTAATCTCGAGAAAGCTATAATTGAAATGTTTATTCAAGAACTTTTGCGACATGAAAGTTAGATCCAATTGTTGTAATATATTCCATACCTTATTACGTTTCTAAATTATAAAAGAACCAATCAGAAAACTTGAAATGTAACTCGAAATAAATATAATTTTTTCCTTAATTTGTTCTTTGTAATACTATTATACCTACTACAGTCTTGACAAAACCTTTTCAGTGGTGATAGTGTAGGGTGTTACTTAGCTTTTCTCAACACATTTCGTGTTAAAAGTAAAACGTTTTTGAACATTTACATTGCATTGTACACACACGAAACGCGTCATTTAAAATTTCTAAAATCCCATAGGAATACATGTGAAATTGAATAATCCACCGACACGAAATCAGTCATGTACGTGGCAATTGACTGACACGAAAAGCGTCATTTGAAAAAAAACATTTCAAATGTTTAAAGCGTTGAAATAAATTCTAACTAAATTTATCAAAATCATTCCTATTTTCAGTCTTGAGAGTTCCTCAAAATTATTTATGGCTTTTAGGGATGGGGGGGGGAATGACCTCGGGTCCCTGCGATGCGTGGGAATTTATTTTTCTTTGATTGGGCCACCCCACAGGCTGGTTTATGACCTTGAAAAGGGGGGCTGAACAAAAGCATCTATTTCCTTTGTCTTTCTGGGTCATTTCAAGACTTCTATGGCCTTTAAAAGGGGCTGAACTTGAACAAAAGAATTTATTTTGTCAATTCTTTAATTGGACCCCACACCAGGTGCTTTAGTTCCTTAAAAGGGGGCGTGGTCGAAACAGTTGTATTGTTATCAATGGAATTTATATTTAGAGTGTTTTATGACTAGAACAAACGTGTTAAGACATGTTTATGACATTGAGGGGGATCTATTTTTTTTTCTAATTGTATCACGAAAGTATAAAAGGGCGGATCAGTCTAGGCTACTTATCAGTTTACTTCTGACCGCTGTTGATGCAAGCCAAGAAATCTTCTGCTCCCAAACAAAACTTGTGAGTTTTTCCGTGCCCATATCCTAGTGCTTTAGTATTTTTAACTGTTAGTATTGGTATTTGACTCTTAGTATTTTAACTTAGTTTTCTCAAGTGTTTTCAATTTAACTTAAATTTTTTACAAGTATTTTTATAAGTATTTTCATTTTTTTTATATTTTTTACAAGTGTTTTAGTATTTTTTTATAGGTATTTTCAATTTTTTTATAGGTACATTACTGTTTTATTGTTTTAGCATTAGTGTTTTAGTATATTTTTGTGTTTTAGTATTATTATTTAGGCCTATTCAGTTTTATTATTAGTATTTTGCGGTATTTGTATTTTTAAATTATCGCAATGGCCAACTCTAATGTAAAAATTGAACTCCCCATTGAAGTTGATAGTTTTTTAGTCGACTTTCCAGACTCGTTAGAAATAGCCTTTTTAAATGCCGATGACACGTTTATGGCAAACTATTCTACACCCCGTCTATGTTTAACATTACCCCGCAGTCTAGGGCAAACCATAGCCCTCTTCATCCTTTGTCCCCTCTAGAAGAGGCGTTTCAAAACGACGACGTTTCTTTCTTAGATGGTTATACTACCCCTCCTATAGCTCCATCTCAGAACGAGTCAATGGATTTGGGGGAAGGACAGGTAGGGGGTGGGGTTCTTACTCCTCCACCTCCACCCCCATCTCCGCTAGTTGCACCACCAGGTGTAAACGTACTTTCTAGCGGGGTAGTGTCCTTCCCCAATTTTAATCTTGATGGATGGGAAATGGAAGTACAGTTTAACAATAACATCGTTGAATCTGTAAGCGACTTCCTAGAGTACGTTTTGGACGACTGTTTACCCGATGACATGATTGCAATTTCGATGACAAGCATTAATAATCCAGGCATTCAAACCGCAGACTTTAGTTTTAGAAGAAGGGATCAAATAGATATTGGATTCATACTAGAAGTAGTGGCTGATAAAGCCTATAATTCTGAAGGGGGTTCAAAGTTTTTTCTCGGTCCTATAGGAATAACCATACAGCGTGTGAGATTGCCCCAAGGCGCCTACCGATGCAAGGCTATTGGAATCTGTAGCTTCGAGACTTTTGCCAGGGAGAAGAAATGCATTGTTCAGATCAAGAACAACGATCGCCTATGTCTCCCTTATTCTCTAGTTTTTGCTAGAATACACAGGGATCATACATTGCATCCCTTGACAAAAGCCTCGAGGCGGATTTCAAAACACTATGTCGTCCCACTATTAGGAAAAAAGCAGGAGAGAGGCTTAGGAAGATGGCGGAGGAATTAGCCTTGGCGGCGGAAATACCTTTGGACGAATGCTCGGGGGCGGGTGCTCTACCTAGATTTCAATCATACCTGGTTGATTACCAATTAATAGTTTTTACGGTTAGAGCAAACGTCCCCTACCGCATTTTCGGCGACCCTGATTTCATTATCGGTGCCGATGGTAATCCAAAGCCGAGGCTATACCTTTTTAACTATCAAAACCATTTTGACGTCATCACCAAACCTAAACCTCTCTTCAATTTTCATTATTTCTGCGAGAGGTGCCTTGTGGGCTATAACCATTTAAACTTGCACGCCTGCAATAAGTATTGTTATTCCTGCCAAAGGGCCGAAGATTGCGAGGGGGAAGAAATTAGATGCGGTACCTGCCATCGCGACTTTAGGGGGCAAGAATGTTTTGACGCCCATAAGGCTAGTGGAAGCAAAACCTTATCCGTTTGCCAAAGGGTTTTTAATTGCCCCCGATGCGCGAAAACAATAGATATGGGGAAACGCAAGTCACCTCACAACTGCGGTGAAGTCTATTGCGTCATCTGCAATAAATTCAACCCACACCCCCACTATTGTTTCATGCAGGTTACCGACTCTAAAGCCCACCCTGCGGCTAAAAAAGCTAAGACCCATCCTTCGGTTACTATCTTTTATGATCTCGAATGTGTTCAAAATACCCCAGACCCTTCAAACCCTAATGCTTTCCTACACACTCCTATCTTATGTATTTCTCAAAAAATCTGTGATCAATGCATTCTCGAGAAATCCGATCAATTTACTTGCGCCACCTGCGGGCCTCGAGAACGGGTGTTTCTCGGGAATGATCCTGTTCTGGATTTTTAAATTATCTTCAAGAATTCCACAATTCTCCCAAAATAACCGTTATAGCACATAATGCGAAGGGTTACGATTTACAATTTCTGTACAAAGCCATGTTAGCCATCAAAGCGTGGCGCCCTCAAGTGATAATGACGGGAACGAAGATTATGCAAATTCGATATGAGAATTTGACATTTATAGATAGTTTAAATTTCATCCCATCCCCCTTATCTAGCTTTGTTTCCACTTTTGGCTTAGACCCTAGTTTAAATAAGGGATATTTCCCGCACTTGCTCTTCAACTTTGTTCCCGAACACGTGTTTGATCCAAAAGATCCTACGAGTACAAATTATGTCTTGAGGGAAAGCATGCCTCTTTTAGAATCTTACGCGCCAGACAGGCTAACCGAAAAACAACGTTCGGTTTTAATTTCTTGGTACAACGAACAAGTTGAAGCCAAAAAAGGTTTCAACTATGTTGAAGAGTTGATACATTATTGCCGTTTGGACGTTAGGATTTTAAGAGAGGGGTGCTTAAAGTACAGGGAGATTTTTGAGAAGATTGCGGACGTTAACCCCTTTAACACTGCCGTGACAATTGCCGGGCTTTGTAACGCCGTTTTCAGGAAGGACCACCTAGCGCCAAATTCAATTGGAATTGTTCCACCTCACGGCTATAGAATGAAAGACCCTCAGTCTAAAGTAGCCATCGAGTGGTTGAGGTGGGAAGCCCATAAGCGCGGGGTCATTATTAAGTCGGCTTTTAACGGTTCTGAACCTAAAATTTTGAACATTAAAGTCGACGGGCTTCTAGTAGACGATCTTGGCGCAGATCAAAAGGTCGTCTACCAATTTCAAGTTTGTTTTTGGCACGGGTGTAGAACCTGTTTCCCGGTAAACAGAGACCTGGTTTTGCACGGTGACGTCACCCAAACTTTACACTCCCGCTATACTGATACTTTGAACTGCAATAAGAGGCTTAGGGAGCTGGGGTATAAGGTAATCGAAATGTGGGAATGCGTATTCCACAAATTGAGGGAGCAAAAGCCCGAAATTAACACCTTTCTCTCTTCCATTCATGTCCAAATCGATGCGTGGGAACCACTTAATCCCCGTAACGCATTTTTCGGGGGACGTACTTCAGCTCTATGTCTTCATCACAAGGTTAAGCCGGGAGAGGAGATTCGATATGTCGACGTCACTAGTCTATATCCTTGGTGTAACAAATACGGTAAACTACCTTACGGCCACCCTACGATCTTGACAGACAACTTCCCACCCATTAACGAGATTGAAGGTTTTATTAAACTGGATATCCTGCCCCCTCGTAACCTCTTCCACCCAGTTTTACCCCAAAAGATCGGGGGGAAATTGTGCTTTGCCCTGTGTCAGCTGTGCGCTGAAAACAAATATCAAGGGGATTGCACACATTCCGACGAGGAAAGAGTTATTAGGGGGACGTTTGTGGCGGATGAAGTCCATTTAGCGGTTAGAAAGGGTTACGTGGTTGTTAAAATCCACGAGGCCTGGTCGTACAAAATATCTCAGTACGACCCCGTAACTAAATCAGGCGGGCTTTTTAACAATTACGTCAACTGCTTTCTGAAGCTAAAACAGGAGAGTAGCGGCTGGCCTTCTGACGTAGTAACCCAAGCGCAGAAAGATCAATACGTAGCCGAGTACTACGAAAAGGAAGGGGTAAAACTTGATCCTAGCTGTATCGAGAAGAACGCTGGCAAGCGTACCATCGCCAAACTGTGTTTGAATTCGTTTTGGGGCAAATTTGGTGAGAGGACTCGGCTTGACAAGGTTGAAGTCTTTGATGATCCACAGAAGTTCTTTAACTTGTTCTATGACCCAGCAATTGAGGTCAAGACGTTGATACCAGTTAGCGACGACATTTGCGTTGCTAAGTGGTGTTATATCAACGAGATTGACCCAATTAATAAAAATGTCAGTGTTCCGATCGCAGCCTACACCACGGCCATGGCTCGGATTAAGCTTTATTCCTACTTAGACCGCTTGGGTGAGTCTGTTTTATATACAGACACTGATTCGATACTGTACGTTTACACACCAGGGGGCGTAGAAATCGAAACTGGGAATTTCCTCGGTGAAATGACCAATGAGCTTGAAAAGTACGGACCCCAGGCCTACATCGAAGAATATGCGAGTGGTGGATGTAAGAACTACGCATACCGAGTTGTGAACCCTGATACCGGATCGACAGCCGTCGAGATGAAGGTTAAGGGGTTCCGACTTAACCATACCACCAAAGATTTGGTTAACATGGATAGGTTAATGGGGCTTACGAACCGCCGGCGGAACCAATCCAAGTACAATCCCCAAGCAAATACGCCGAAAAGCTGATCACACTGTTATAAGTGTCGACCAGTCCAAGGTTTACAGAACTGTGGTGGATAAGGTCAGATTGATTGAAGATTTCCGCACGCTACCTTACGGTTATCGAGTTTGAGCACATTCGACAGTATCTGTTTCTGTGAGGGGTCTCTTCTTTATTTATTTATTTATTTATTTATCTAGTCAGTCCCTGTGATATTTATTTATTTATATATTTATTTATCTAGTCGGCATGTATATAAAGTCTAGCCATATTGTTTTTTGATCAATATTATCAATTAGTCATTTTCGTCTCGGTGAAATGTCCTGTGATTAACTAATTTTTTCGTCAATGCTTCCTTAAATATCCCATGTATTTTCGAAATTGCAATTGTTCATTTCGTGTCGATCTCTTTATATATATATATATATACAAACACTTTACAATCTTTATCTCATTCGTTCGTTGAAAGTCAAAGTGTAAGGTCATGTATCCTTCTACCATCCTTTTAACATGGTGATAGCAGGCCCGTCTCAAAGCGGGAAAACTCAATTAGTTTTAAAAATATTAGAGAACAGGGAAGCCATGTTTTCCCCTAATATAAGCGAAATACATTGGTTCTACGGTGAATGGCAACCTTTTTTCGAAAGTTTGAGAAAATTTGTGGTTTTCAAACAAGGTATGCCAGATTTATCAGAATATACAGGCGGTAAGCCTTGCCTTTTAATCATTGATGACTTGATGACCGAGAACAAAGGAGAAGTTGGGTCTCTTTTTACCAAGGGAACGCATCATCGCAACTTGAGTGTAATTTATATCGTCCAAAACGTATTCCATCGATCCAAAGACTCTAGAGAGTTTCTTTGAACGCTCATTATCTTATTCTTATGAAATCTCCTAGAGACAAATTGCAAAGTTCAATAATAGCTAGACAAATGTTTGCCGATAAATGGCGTTTCGCTGTCGACGCCTACCGTGACGCTACTAGTTTACCTTTCGGATATTTATTATTCGATCTACACCAAAGATGCCCCGAGAATCATAGACTTAGGACAGGAATATTTCCCGACAACCCTTGCGAAGTTTACATCCCCAAATAATTATAATAGTAGATGGGTGTTTAGCCATCTCTTCATTTAGTCACTATGCCTTATGCCGTTCGGTCACAAAGAAAATTTGCTCTCCGTTATTGCCAAATCCCCTCGAAAACAACGTAGAATCATTTTACGTAACGCCAAGAAGCCCTTAATTGACGCAATCGCAGAGTGTGTTGAAAATACTTTACACGGTAACGTTAAATTAAATAAAAGTCAAAAAGCTAGATTAGCTAGGCATTCCGCAAAACTTAGAAAAATTGCTAATAAGAGAATATCTTGGAAAACAAAACGTGATATATTAGTTCAGGAAGGTGGTAGTTTCTTTTCTTTCCTTTTCCCTCTAGTTTCCTCTATTATCGGCGCTATAACAGGAGGTAGTCAGTAAAATATGCAGTACGCTCAGAAAATGCTCCTTGTCCCTAGCTCTACCTTTAAAAGCGACCCTTTCCACACCCCAACAACAAGTAGTTTCGGAATTGGACAATGAAATGAATGTTATTTTAGCTCGTAAAGATTTAGACGAAGCTTCAAAATGGCGCTTATACGAACAGACTGTACAGAGATATAATAATTTACATAATATCGCTAGGCAACCTATACCCACGGTCCCCCAACCAACATCCAACTATTTTAACTTGGCTTGGTTAGACGATATCCCCTTAAATATATAGGGCATGTACATAGTATCGTTGATCAGATTTCAACTAACCCTGAAAAGCTTAGGTGGACAGATAGTGGGGAAGTTATAGTTAATGATTCATTAATACCCGGCTCGAATATTAGAGATATAGCTTTAGAATTTGTCAAGCCTTCCTCTAACAAAGACCCAAAACCTAGAGGTTTTTACGCATTTACAAACCTACTTTCTAGTTTTTCCCCTCTAACTTCGTATACAATACCCCAACAAATTAAAATCAAAAGAACTAGAGCTCCCAAAGTTAGTGTCAAGGTAGCAGCTAAAAAACTTAAATCTGAGAATAGTCTTGAGGCATCAGCTAAAAAACTTAAATCTGAGAAAAGTCTTAAGACAGCAGCTAAAAATTAAAACTGAGTCTCCGAAATGGGCAGCGTACGTAAAATCTCCAAAATTTTAGAAGGTATCTACTTTAACCCTTCCCACCCTGCCAGTTTCGGGGGTGCTGAAAAATTATATTTAGCAGTGAAATTAAAGGGTATTAGTAAGAAACAGGTACTAGATTGGTTAAAGGGAAAAGACGCGTACACTCTACATAAGAGAGTTTTTAGAAAGTTTAAAAGAAACAAGGTGGTTGTAACTAACATAGGAGATCAATATCAGGCGGATTTGAACGACATGCGTTCTTTGAGTCAGTACAACGACGGGTACAAATACATATTAACCGTAATAGATTGCTTAGCAGAAGAAAAGCCTGGGCCGTACCTTAAAATCCAAAAGCGGTGTTGAAACGGTTGAGGCTTTTAAGTCTGTCTTTAGAGAGAGGGTTCCTAGGAAACTACAAACGGATAAGGGTACTGAATTTAGAAATTCCCAATTACAAGGATACTTGAAGGAGAAAGGGGTTATATTTTTACAACTGAGAATGACGATATAAAAGCGTGTATGGTAGAAAGATTAAATCAAACTTTAAAGTCACGCATGTACAGGTATTTTACAGAAAAGAATACCAATAGATATATAGATGTTTAGATGACCTGGTTAAGGCTTACAATAACTCGGTGCATTCCGCGATAAAAATGACTCCTTTGGAAGTTACTGGTACCAATGTCCTTCAGGTTTTTAAAATGTATACGGAAAGTACTTTAGCGAAAGGAAAGTTTACGGGAAAAAATTAAAGGTGGGCGAATACGTCCGAGTAAGTAGAAATAAGATGATTTTTGAAAAAGGGTACGAGCGAACTTACACAATAGAGGTTTTTAAAATAGTGGGAAAAATTGACAGACGCCCTCCGGTATTCAAACTAGAAGATTTAAACGGGGAACCAATAAAGGGGGGGTGTTTTTGGGATGGAACTTCAGTCGGTAGCTAGACCCGAGACGTACAAGATCGAGAAAGTTATTCGTAAGCGGACTAGGAGAGGACAAAAGGAGCTCTTTGTAAAGTGGCTAGGCTATCCCCCTTCTATGAATTCTTGGATCCGGCTAAAGATGCAGTCTCCCTTTTACCTAACGCTCCCCAGCAACGCTAGCATGAAAATTTATGACAACAACAAGACGTCTTCGTACACTACCAAGTTGCCCCAGGCTATAGAGCTGATCGGGGATGACTGGGAGGTTGCTCTAGTAGAAGTTTTGTACCCAATGTCCTTTTTTAACATACCAGGAAGGTCACGTGCAGGTGGTCTCGCATGAAAATAAAAAAGGTCGGGACGGAAAATCACAGCCTATTGTTAAAGCCGAGGCCTTTATAGTTCCCGGGGGTTATTACAAATCATTAGAGCCCTACTTAAACAAATAGCTTCGGGTTAAACGGCTTTCAATACGGTTCAAAGTTTAAATTTGATTCGGATCCCCTCTCTGATTACATTCTTTAACTATTCAACCTAACGGTATCTTGGCTCTTTCTCCCACTTTGAAAAGGATATTAGGATTTAAAACCCCAAAAGGCCAAAGTACGTCTTTCTCTTGCCCTTCGGACATAAACCAGCCAATCGTATAGAAGCTCTGTTCCCGCTAATTTAAAATTATATATTCCCGACCAATTGTTATTTATTCCGATATAGTAGCTAATGAATTTATAGGCGATACGGTAGCCCCGCTACTCGTATAGTAGGCGTAGACAGCGAAAAACCTCACGTTCGACTATAACTAAATCATTTAACTCTCCCCATTACGTAAAGTTGCTAAACGTTACTTTGATACTATAGAANACGGTAGCCCGCTACTTCGTATAGTAGGCGTAGACAGCGAAAAAACCTCACGGTTCGACTATAAATAAATCATTTAACTCTCCCCATTACGTTAAAGTTGCTAAACGTTACTTTGATACTATAGACATTGATATAAGGAATAGTTTAGGCCAAGCCGCGTCATTCGAGTTTGGAACGTCGACCTGTAAACTACACTTTAGACCATGCCAAAACCCCAAACATTAGAGTCTCGTTGCGAGTATAGGAGGTATTATTTAGATCAGGTAGGGGGTGGAGGGGTGTCAAAAGTATTTGTCGGGAACACCCACACCAAAAAGGACACGGAATAGGAAGCGCCCTGAAAGGGTTATTTAGATGGGCACGCCCCTTATTAATTAGAGGTGCAAAGTATCTGGCACCTAGAGCCATTAGTACGGGACAAAAGATTCTTGGTGACGTAATGCAAGGTCAGAATGTGAAAAGTGCAGCGAAAAAGAGATTGCAGGAAACTTATGAGAACATGACTGCTGCTCAGCAAGGTTCAGGATTAAAGATAAAGAGACGCAAAGTTAAACGCCTGTCAGTTTATCACCGTCATTCAAAGCAGACGCCACGCGATATATTTAGCTCCTGAAAAAATCATGTTTTCTCTCCAAGCTCTTAGAGTGAATTGGACATTTTTGCCCCTGTGCCGATTCAAACTAGTGTCGAACATGCTCAAGGTGTATGGGCCAAACCCTTGGCGGCCATTGGTGATAGCTCTACCCTCGAATACCTCATCTCGGGCAATGGAGATAACTACATCGATGTAGCCCACACCATGCATTACACAAAGTCAAAATCACCAACGAAGATGGAAGTGATCTTCCTGATGCCGCCGTGGTAGCTTTCGTGAACAATGCTGGCCACGCATTGTGGAGAACTTGCGATGTTTTCTTGAACAATACCCGAGTTTCTTCAGCCGCTCAAAACTACGCCTTCACTTCTTTTATCGAAACTGTCTCAAATTACGGACCCGCGGCTAAAAAATCTCACCTCATGATGGCCGGATGGGGAAAGGACGAAGCCGGAAAGTTCGACGACTTTTCAAATAAAGGTTTCGTCGCCCGAATGGCTAAAACTGCTAAATCGGCCGTGATTGAATTTTTTTACACCAGTGTTTAGTGACGTGTTTAATATTCCCGAATATCTCTTAAACGGTGTGGACCTTAAAGTCGTGTTTACTCGCAACAAGGACGAGTTTGCCTTAATGTGCCAAGAAACAGCCACTCTCAAAAACTGTAAAGTCAAGATACTAGACGCAGCACTAGCGGTACGTAAAGTTAAGCTCAGTCCTAAAATATTGTTAGCGCATGAAGCCGCGCTTAATAACGGTACTGCCAAATAATTTTACGCGCACCGAACTTAAAACTAAAACTATCTCTACCGGAAGTAGCACCGAGAGTTTTAACAATATATATCTAGGCCCTCAGCCTAATCGCGTCATTATTGGAATAGTTTCCAACGCGGCGTTCAAGGGCAGTTACGCTCTGAATCCCTTTAACTTTAAAACTTGGGATTTAAATTTTTTGTCTCTGTACCTCGATAACGAACAAATACCCTCGAAACCGTTGACTCCTGATTTCGGTAAAAACTTGTATATACAAGCTTATCAAACATTGTTCGCGGGCACGGGTATTCATTATAAAGACGACGGTAACGATATTACTCCCGACGAGTTTGCCAACGGGTTAACCCTCTACGCTTTTGATCTGACACCGGACCTATCTGCTAGCGAAACAAACCACTGGAACCCCGTTAAGCAAGGACAATTAAGATTGGACATGGGATTCGCTAAACCTTTGTCGGAAGCCGCAGTCTGCATTGTATACGCCGAATTTCAAAGCATGATTCAAATCGATAAAAATAGAAACGTAATTGTAGATTATTAAAATGTCAGCAACTACCACCGTAGACTTGATTCTCGCTTTATCAGATACGCCCAACTTTTTGGGTGATTTCGCGTCAAATAGGTTACCTAAGGTTACCAAATATCCCGCATCGTTAATTATAAATTTAGATCAGCACTATGAAAAGGGGTCTCACTGGGTATCGGTCTTTATAGACGGAGCTCGTGTAGGCTATTATTCGATAGCTACGGTTTGCCACCATTTCTGCCTAGTATAAGAAGATTTTTATCTTTAAACTGCAGAAAATGGACTTTTGGTAAGCGACATCTTCAGAGACTAGAAAGTAGCGTATGTGGGCAGTATAGCGCCATCTATCTTATTCATAGAAGTAAGAAGAAAAGTACGAAAGCTTTCCTAAAAGCTTTTACCGCAAATCGAAAAATTAACGATATGAAAATTGCTAAACAGTATCAAAATCATATGCGGCGACTAAAAAAGTGTAAAAGGAGCTTATTAACAAACCGTGTGGTTGCCTGGTGGTAATGCGTCCAGCTCTGTGTTGTTTCAACAACATTTGAGTTTCCATTCCAGGGTTCGACTTCCTACCAACGGCGCTTTATTAGTCCGGTATAGAAAAAAAACATCTTCAGATACGGCTTGAATCAAGTTTAAGGAGGAGGTTTTTTTAAATATTTAACTAATTTATTATTAATTTATCTTAATTATGTATGTTATTATCACGTTAATTAAATGTTCTTTGATTTAAAATCTGATTTTAATAATAATAAGCATAGAATAACCTAGCATAAGTCTACCTTTCAGAATCTACCATAACATAAGCCTACCAGGATCTACCATAGCATAAGCCTACAATAGCATAAGCCTATCCCTACAGGTATCAGCCACGTGACGTCATCAAAAATTAGCCGTGACGTCATCAAGAAAACCACCACCAGGTGGCTCAAAATTCAAATTTCCGCCAGCACCATCACGTGACGTCATCAATTTCCCTCCCCCATCTTCCCCCCCCTCCAACACCATCACGTGACGTCATCAATTCCCCCCCACCCCCCCACCCCAGGGATGGCTTTATAACCCGGGTTTTACCCCCCCCTGAAGGGGGGGAAAGAAGGGGGGTAAAACCTGGGTTATAAGGCCGTCCTTACTCTCTGTTGCTGGAACTAGAGTCGCAAAAAGTGTTAGTTGGCAGTTACTTGGAATGGCAGTGCCCAAGGTTTCGTTTCTTTTAAAAAGTGGGTTAAACATAAATTTCTGAAATTGAAAGGGTATGTAAGGGGCCACGTAATTATTAGTTACGAATGATCTGCAATGTTTAGTGAGTGTGCTGTTTACTTAAAATACAAGTGTACCTAAGCCTCGGTTATCAGGCTTGTTGAAAAAAATTGGCGTAGTTAAGCCTTGGTTGGTCACGTTGACAAAGTGGTTATTGGTTTGAGATACTTAATTGTGATTAATCATGAATGTTGCCTCGGTATGTTAGAATTAATATTTATAGTCAAACTAATGTTAAATAGAACTAAAAATTAACGGTAATAAGGACTAACGTGAGGATTTAACTAATTTTGATATTGAAATTAATTTTAAAAAGAACTGAATTAATGGTAACTCGAGAAATTGAATCTAAGCCGAAACGTAATTGTAAACTATTGAATGTCGAGTTATTTAATCCATGGGTATATTAATTATCCATGTTGAAATTGAGTTTGTTAGAAGGGAATTTGATGTCATTTAACCTCAGATAGTCATATTGTTTGATTCTTGGTCTTCCAAAAGGTACGTTAAATTCAACTTCAAATGAATGATTATAGTTAACGTGAGAATTATATTTGGTTTTATATCAGTTATTGGTATCAATGGCGTCATCTGACTCAACTTCAACTAGCCCAAAAATATTTAAAAACCCACTATTAGAAATGGAGGCTGTTATAGGGAAAAAGAGTTTGTGGCCAGAAGACATAAGGAGATGGATTACGTTAAAACATTCAGAGTCTCCTGACCAAATTTTGAAAATATGCGCTTTCGCGTATATTAATTCGTTGAACCCGTATGTATTGGAGAGAGTAATTGCCGCTACTGGAGGTAACACAGCATATGCTGATTACAAGTCTGCCATTCACGCGATATATTTTTCTTGGAACATGAGCAAGGACCTCAGACGGATTTATACTGCTTACAATATCAAAAGGGGCTGTTACCTTAATTTAAACTTAGAAGAGTAAGTCAACAATCTGACATATTATATGGCAGAACAGTTTATTTTATATAATAATTTTTAGTCGTAAAGGGTATGGCAAGCCAGATAACCTGCGCCTAGACCAATATATTTGTCACCAACAAGATCTCCAAATAATTCATTGTGGCGCCAGCCAAGCAATCAAAGTCCTGTTTGTGCTTCACCAGTAAAACGTCAGCATTCAGAGTGTCAATCTATGACATCTTCAACAACACCGAAACGAGTGTGCTCCAAAATTCTTCCTTGCTACTCTGAAGATGAAATTGATTTAATCATTTCTCAAGTACCTGAAACATCACTTTCTCCAACTACTTCGAGTCTGGAAATTGTTCCTGAAAAGTTCATTTCTGAAGTACCTAAATCACTGGTTTCTCCAACTAATTCGAGCCTGGAAATTGTTCCTGAAAAGTCCATTTCTGAAGTACCTAAACCACTGGTTTCTCCAACTACTTCAAGCCTGGAAATTGTTCCTGAAAGTTGTGGAGCGAATTTAAAGAATAGTAGTGAAACGTGTGATATAGTTTTTGATGCTCAATCAAAAAAATCAGCTCTAGAATTAAAGTCTGTGGAAGTCGAGAAAACTATCTAGCCACCTGCGAAAATGACACCTGAAACCATTAATGTATCACCTTCAAAATCTGAGTGTGTGAATCTAGAGTAAACAAATGAAATGAGGTTGAAATTCCTAATGCCACAGATAAAAAAGAATTCATAGGCTTAAACAATAATCCAACGCTCAATGCTTAAGAACTTTTAAACAAATTTTGACAGTTTAAGACTTCCTTAAATTAGTTAACATCAACTATTTTAAGCTGTGAACTAAAAATATCTACAGACGTTGTGATAAGAGACTATTGAGAACAAAGAATTAGTGAAACGTGTATCAATTTTTTGCCAGGTGATTAGAGTGGTTTACTTTAAGCCTTGTTTTGAAAATACCTAGTCTTTTTAAGTGATATAGAGGTTCTTTTATGTGAACTGTAAATCTGAAATGCGCCAAAAATACTTCATCTTTTTAAGTGATATAGAGGTACTTTATTTGAACTTTATATCTGAAATGCGCCGAAAATACCTAGTCTTTTTAAGTGATATAGACGTACTTTATCTGAACTTTAAGTCTGAAATGCGACGTCCCACAATTTTAATGAAAAATATTTTATCTAAACAAATATTTCTTCCATCTCTAGGAAATTTACCAATAGTGATATTTTTCCCCATTTTCCAAAATAGTTATGAAAATCTCCCAATTTTTCAATATAGTTATGAAAACCCCCCCCCCCAATATTTCAATATAGTTATGAAAACCCCCCCCCCAATATTTCAATATAGTTATGAAAACCCCCCATATATTTCAATGTTATGAAAACCCCCCAATTTTTCTGTTTAGTTATGAAAATCCCCCAATTTTTCTGTATAATTATGAAAATCCCCCAATTTTTCAATATAGTTATGAAAATCCCCCCAATTTTTCCATATAGTTATGAAAATCCCCCCAATTTTTCCATATAGTTATGAAAATCCCCCAATTTTTCCATATAGTTATGAAAATCCCCCCAATTTTTCAATATAGTTATGAAAATCCCCCCAATTTTCAATATTTCAATATAGTTATGAAAATCCCCCCAATTTTTCAATATTTCAATATAGTTATGAAAATCCCCCAATTTTTCCATATAGTTATGAAAATCCCCCAATTTTTCCATATAGTTATGAAAATCCCCCCAATTTGTCTGTATAGTTATGAAAATAGAAATCTCCCAATTTTCTGTATAATTATGAAAATCCCCCAATTTTTCAATATAGTTATGAAAATCCCCCAATTTTTCAATATAGTTATGAAAATCCCCCCAATTTTTCAATATAGTTATGAAAATCCCCCAATTTTTCCATATAGTTATGAAAATCCCCCCAATTTTTCCATATAGTTATGAAAATCCCCCCAATTTTTCCATATAGTTATGAAAATCCCCCCAATTTTTCCATATAGTTATGAAAATCCCCCCAATTTTTCAATATAGTTATGAAAATCCCCCCAATTTTTCAATATAGTTATGAAAATCCCCCCAATTTTTCAATATAGTTATGAAAATCCCCCCAATTTTCAATATTTCAATATAGTTATGAAAATCCCCCCAATTTTTCAATATAGTTATGAAAATCCCCCCAATTTTCCAATGTTATGAAAATCCCCCCAATTTTCCAATGTTATGAAAATTCCCCCAATTTTTCCATATAGTTATGAAAATCCCCAATTTTTCCATATAGTTATGAAAATAGAAATCTCCCAATTTTTCAATATAGTTATGAAAACCCCCCAATATTTCAATATAGTTATGAAAACCCCCCAATATTTCAATATAGTTATGAAAATCCCCCTAATTTTTCTGTATAGTTATGAAATCCCCCCCCCAATTTTTCTGTATAGTTATGAAATCCCCCCAATTTTTCAATATGCTTAATTCATGTTTTTATTAAAATGTAAATGACTTTAAGATTTGGTACATGTTGACTCAATTCAAGCTGAATGATTTTTGTTTTTAAATAAAAGCTGGACATGGTTGTAAATTGACTGACATGCGCCTATATGATCATTTGTTCAATATTGAGATTTAAATCTTTATTAGCATCAATTGGAGTTTGCTCTACTTGGCAAAGACCATGCGTTTTCGTTATCAATTTTCAAAACATTTGAACTAAAACTACGTCATCAAGAAATATTTTTTTCTTTTTTTCACACTGCCTACTAGAGCAATTTAGAGCGGGAGACCCAACGCGGCCCACTCTGAAGGGCCGTGAGTGAAGCGGTCGTATGTGATTAAACAGGGAAGGAGTTATGGTTTGTACAGGTGGTGACGGATGATGGAAATGGGGTAAGTCACCGCCTGCGGACACGGGGTAGTCGTCACCTTTAGGAGAGCATCGCCGACAAGTCCCTTATTCCCCCAAACTTTGTCGCCCAGTAGCTTGGCTTACAGGAGTGCGCCACACATCCGACATCAAGAAACCTTCCACAAATGTTTTGATTTTAAAATAAAATAATAAATATTTGAAATTGGAACCAGTATCCATCTACAAAATAGGGAGCTTTCTGTTGGGGGAGGATCTAAGATTCGTGAGATAAGTGTCTAGCTTTTCCGAAATTCAAACTCGTGCACTGCACCTGCGGTCAGGGCCGGAAATAAGAAAAAAAATTTATGGTACATGTATCCAGTGACGTCCCCTTTGACTTCAAAATTTATGACATAAATTTTATGTCCACTGGATTGAGCAAAAATAGTGTCACATTTTCATAGTTAAGCTATCAAAACTTCGGGAAGTTTTTAATAAAATTATGGGGCATTTTAAAATTTTATTGGACAATGTCCAGTAGGACATTGGACATGGTCCAATAAAATGTGCTTATTTCCGGCCCAGCCCAGAGAGAATTTAGAAGGGGAGTGGAGAGAATTTAGAAGGGGAGTGGAAGGTCCCCCCTTTGACTCTATTAAACGTGATGAAGCCCAAACAAGATGTCGCGTTGAGCTTTTTGGGGTAGGCGAGTTTCCGGTCACGTGTTCTAAAATCTATCTATTACAAACGCATCATACCGGAAATCGACCTGCCTAGATAACGTTTAGCAGACGACGTTGCGCTACATTCCAAACCACCCCTTCCACTCCCCTTTTAAATTCTCTCTGCCCAGCCTGCGGTTTTTACCTGCGAACGTCACGTGACGTTATCGACTCTTGAGTCTTTCTTGACTTCATAACATATATCGCCGAATGATTTACTTTGAAGACTTAAATAATAATTATTGCAGCTAAGTATTATTTGGTGATCTAAGCAAGATCACATTTATTGTAGTTTTTTTAGCTATATCTTTAATCTAATTATTCTCTTGTAGTGTAAAACAACTCGGGGCCAGTTCCCAGT
Organism: Phalangium opilio; assembly: GCA_019434445.1. Lineage (NCBI taxonomy): Eukaryota > Metazoa > Arthropoda > Arachnida > Opiliones > Phalangiidae > Phalangium > Phalangium opilio. Next base: position 17,272 of record JAEQBA010002355.1, on the reverse strand, counting down.
TGTTCTCAAACTTCTCATATTATTAAGCCTTGTACTGTACAGCGTTAAAGTTGCTAACTGCTTGCAGCACTTGCTAAACTATAACGTTTTTAATTTTTCATTCTCTAAATTTTAAGTTTCCCTTTACTTTATTTTACTAGGTTGTAAATTATTATAAACTATCGCAATTCAACATTGTTAAGCCTATTCACTTTAAATAATTTTTTGATCCAAGCAAGATCACTATCTTCTAAATTTTTATTTTAAACTATCCTATCTATTTCTGTACATTTATAATAATAACACTAACGAAATAAGTTATTCCTCAAACATTATAGTGTATTTTGATAAGTTGAACTAAACAGAGTTATAAAATGGCTTCAAATGACAAAGAATCACCGAAAGAAAGAATGAGGAGATTACGCCAGAATTCAGAATATAAAGAAAAAGAAAATGCACGTCGCCGACAAATGTATGCTGAAAAAAAGAAAAAAAATAACAACTCTACATTCGATAGTCCTTTAACAAACCTTTCAAAGCACCAGGACTGCTCAACATTCCAAGGTCCCCCAATATTTGATGGCTCTTCAACTAGCCAAGGTCCCCCAATAATTGATGGCTCTTCAACTAGCCAAGGTCCCCCAATAATTGATGGCTCTTCAACTAGCCAAGGTCCCCCAATAATTGATGGCTCTGCAACAACCCAAGGTCCGCCAATTTTTGATGGCTCTGCAACAAGCCAAGGTCCGCCAATTTTTGATGGCTCTGCAACAAGCCAAGGTCCCCCAATATTTGATGGCCCTTCAACAAGCCAAGGTCCCCCAATATTTGATGGCCCTTCAACAAGTCAAGGGCCCCCAATTTTTTATGGCCCTTCAACAAGTCAAGGGCCCCCAATTTTTTATGGCCCTTCAACAAGTCAAGGGCCCCCAATTTTTTATGGCCCTTCAACAAGTCAAGGGCCCCCAATTTTTTATGGCCCTTCAACAAGTCAAGGGCCCCCAATTTTTTATGGCCCTTCAACAAGTCAAGGGCCCCCAATTTTTTATGGCCCTTCAACAAGCCAAGGGCCCCCAATTTTTCATGGCCCTTCAACAAACCAAGGGCCCCCAATTTTTCATGGCCCTTCAACAAACCAAGGGCCCCCAATTTTTTATGGCCCTTCAACTAGCCAAGGTCCCCCAATTTTTTATGGCCCTTCAACTAGCCATGGCCCCACAAATAGTACTATTCCGTCTAAGTTGGAGAGAGATAGAAGGTCTAAAAAATTAAGAAGGGGAAATGAAGCCTATGCTCAAGCTGAAAATCAAAGAGATAATTTGTCGAGACAGAATAGACGTCTAGATTCCAATTATATACAAAGTGAAATCCAGAGAGACAATCGTACAAGACAAATTAGGCGTCAAGATCCGTTCTACGCTGAATCTGAATTACAGAGAGACAACTCTAGAAGGCAAATTAGACGTGAAGGTTCTGTCCAGAGGGAGCTTATAAGAGATCATGAAAGAAGAACCTTTGGAAAACAAGATCCACAATATTATGAAAATACCTATCTCCAAAATATATTGGATGGTCCAGATCATGTATGCGAATGCTGTTCTGGACTATTTTTCCTTACTTCTGTTAAAAGAATAGACTCAGCTAAATACTTAGCAGTTGAAGGAATACGTCAAAACGTGCTACCGTCGCATATTTTGTTGTGTAGTTCTTGCCACAGCTGTATTTCTCGAAAGAAAGTACCACCACTCTCTAAAGAAAATGGCTACATTTTTCCCGAATTACCTTCAGAGTTGAAAAATCTAACGGAACTGGAGTATAGAATGATATCTCCTCGATTACCATTTATGCAGATAAGAAAACTAGGAGTTGATCAGCAAAGAGGCATTCGCGGTAATGTCGTAAATGTACCCGTTTCAATCGACTCTTCAGTTTCAATTCTACCCAGAAGTCCCAGTGACACTCAAGTTGTTCAAATTAAACTCATGAGGAAGAAGGAATATCAACACCACTATATGTTTGAAACCGTTCGTCCCAGAAAAATTATGGATGCCTTAAAGTTCCTAATAACAACTCCGCTATATTTAAAACATGAAGTTACAGTTCCAGATGACGTGGCTTTGGAATTCAGCCAATCAAATAGCATAGATTTCGTATCAAATGAAGAAGACATGCCAATTGTAGCAAGCAACACACCCTCTATTGGTAGAGATCTACGAGAGAATGCTGTAGCAGAACCTCAACAAGTACTTGACAGCGACGAGGAATGGGACGAAATTGATGAAGAAACTCCATTAAATAATGGCAACAGAGATACCCTTTTGCTTTCTTCTGAAGATCTAATTACACCTCAGATTGAAAGTATTGCTTATGCGCCTGGAGAAGGGCAGAGACCACAATCTATTCTTTATGATGAAGACTCTGAATACCTTTCTTTCCCGCAAATTTACGCTGGCCAAACCTTGATGCTACCACCGAAGGCAACATACACACAACAAATAAAATGGGAGTTCAGATGCAGCGACAGGCGTTGTGCTTCGAATATTCCGAAAATATGTTATTCCTATGTTAAATTAGTATCGTCAAAACTACGAAGCGCTACTAATATTTGCATGAGAAAAACAAAGTCCAAAGCCGGCCAACCATACACAGCGGGAGCATTAACAGCACCTGGAAGTTTGGATTCCTTGGTGAAACACGATGATGGTTACAAAGTTTTAGAAAGCGTCAGATCTTCCCCTGGCTATTTACAACAACGTGAGAAAGATCTTTTGGCTATGGTTCGTCAACTTGGTAATCCTACGTGGTTCCTCACTTTGAGTGCGGCTGAGTCGAAATGGGAAGAGCTTTTGGAGTCCTTGTGCGTCATTGCCGGACACCCGCGAGACACTGCGAAAGAATATGTCAAAACCTTGGGATTTATGGAGAGAGCTAAGCTTATCAACGAGGACCCTGTCACCTGCAGCAGATATTTTGATTATCGTCTGAGAGAATTTTTCAAGTTTCTACGAAGCAAGGAGTCACCGATTGGTACCATTGATGATTACTATATTAGAATTGAGTTCCAAATGAGGGGATCACCACACGCTCATATTCTCCTCTGGAATAAAAACGCTCCACAATTGAGAACCGATAACTCCAATCTGGAAGAGGTTATCATATTCATTGATTCCAACATTACTTGCTCGAAGGGGGATGGAAGTGAAAAATGGAACAACTTGGTCAAGCTGCAAACCCACAAGCATTCCAAAACCTGTCGTAAGAAGAATGATAGTGGACAGTCATCGTGTCGTTTTGGAATACCTTTTCCTCCAATGGGAAGAACCATTATTTACGACCCTTCTAAACGTGATGAAATCGAAAACGTTGAAGAGGTTGAAGCCTTAAGCAAATTGGTGCGAAATGCTATCGAGAAATTGTGTGTTGAAACTGCACCGGAAACATTTGAAGAATTTTTGGAAACTCTGAGCGTGACGGAAGAGGAATATATTGCAGCTGTAACTTATCCAATTAGAAGGTGCACTGTACTTCTTAAAAGATCACCAAAAGAAATTAGAATCAATCCATACAACAAGAAGATTTTGGAGTTATGGAACGCTAATATGGATCTCCAATACGTCTTAGACCCGTACGCCTGTCTCATGTATATCGTTTCCTACATTGGTAAAGCCCAAAAGGGTATGTCAATGCTTCTCAGAGAAGCTATCAAAGACGCAAAAAATAAAGGCAGTGGTATAAAAGAGAGATTAAAGGTTATTGCTAATAAATTCATTCATTGTGAAGAAATTAGCGCCCAAGAATGCTGCTACATACTTCTTTCCATACCAATTTGTCGGAGCAGTCGTGCTCACGTTTTCATAAACACTTCACCACCAGAAGAGAGGGTGCACATTCTGAAAAGGCCATCTGAATTGGAATTATTGCCCGATGATAGTACTGACGTTTTTTCTGATGGCATCATCGAGCACTACGTTGCGAGACCGGATGAACTGGAAAATCTCAGTCTAGCCGCTTTCGCCTCATGGTATGAGTTTTCCCGAACCAAACGCAATAGAAGAACCCAAAATTTGAACGAAGATGAAGACCAAGAAATTGAAACGACTTCTGTGGAAACGTCTCTTGAGCTGAAAGATTCTTCAGGATACGTCAGGAAAAGGATGCAGGCCTAAGTAATCAGATTCAAAAAGTACAGTATGGTAAAAGATCTCAAAAATTACTGTCGAGTGGAACTGATGTTATTTTTACCTTGGCGTTGTGAGGAAACCGAATTACTAGAAGCTAACGTTGAAGAAATCTATGAAGCCCATAAGCAGGAAATATCTCAAGCTAGAAGGGAATTTATAAGTGAAATTGATGATTTGGATCTGGACCAAATGATTCAAGAAGTAAGAGAAAACCAACATACAAATGAAGTTCAAAATATTCAACCTATGATTGAACATCAAAACGAACGTGACAGAAGTTTCACTTTGGATGATCCACAATATTATGTCAACTCTCTTCAAGAAGCTGTTTGTGACATAACTTCTGATATTCAACAGACAAGCACTGCCGATTTCACTCCAACAATTACTCTGGTGAACCATGAAGAATATTACAGCATGCTTCGAAAACTTAACTTGAAGCAGCGAGAGATTTTTTACTACGTGCTTAATCATTTCAAAACATCTCAAGAAGAACCTTTGAGGATTCTCATTACAGGGGGTGCTGGTGTTGGAAAAAGTCTCTTGATTCAAGCCATTTTTGAGGCCGTATCCAGACATGAAAAGAACAGGCCTGGTGCTGATCCATCACGATTATCCGTTTTAAGAACAGCGTTCACCGGTAAAGCGGCTTTTAATATTGATGGTGTCACTCTTCACTCTGCCTTTAACTTGCCAACTAATCAATTTTCCGGCAAGATGAACCCTTTGGACAATGACACTTTGAACAGAAAAAGGTGTTCTCTTTTAGGCCTGAAACTTCTGATAATAGATGAAATATCTATGTGTGGAGCCAAAATCTTCAATTATATTAATGTAAGAGCCCAACAAATCTTCGGATCTTCAAAGCATTTTGGTGGTATTTCAGTTATTCTCGTGGGAGACTACAACCAATTACCACCTGTTGGGGATAATTACACATTCATGCCCTTAAAGGAGAAGAATAACCCCTATGCGGCGCTAATTGGAAGTCCACTGTGGGAAGAATTTAAGCTGTATGAGCTTGACGAAATTATGAGACAAAAAGATGACAAAATATTCGCTATGGCTTTAAATCGAATGTCCATGGGAGAGATGACACCCGCCGACATCGATTTGTTTCGAAGCCTGGAAACATCTATTTCAAGACCTCTGCCTCTGGAATCCCTTCATTTGTTTGCAACAAATGATGAAGTAAATGCGTTTAATGAATTAAAGCTATGTTCACAGAATGCTGAAAAGGTATGCTCAGTTGCATTTGACTCGGCTACGGGTGACGCTAGCAATGAAATCAAAACAAGAATTCTTGAAGCAGTAAAAACCTTGAAAACCCAAGAAACCAGCGGTTTACCAAGAGAATTAAGTCTAATGGTTGGTATCAGGTACATGATCACCAACAATTTGAACACTGCCGATGGCCTAGTAAATGGTGCAACTGGAAGATTACGAAAAATACAGTATAGTCAAAATCGAAAAGGTGAACAGGTCCCTGTTCGAGTTTGGATCGAATTTAATGATGAAAAGACTGGAAAAGAGACTAGAGCGCAGTTTCAAGGATTAATGGCAGCCAATAACATTAACGAATTATGGACGCCTATTGAGAAGATCGTTAGAAGTTTCACCAGACGATCAGGACAGAAAAACATCTACGTATCAAGAAAGCAGTATCCTCTAGTAATTGCCGAAGCTATTACGGTACACAAGAGTCAAGGAGACACATACTCCGAAGTAGTTGTTCATCTCGGTCAAAAGAGAAGTATTAAAAGGTCTCAATTATACGTTGCCTGTAGTAGAGCCAAAACTTCAAACGGTTTGTTCATCGTGGGAAAGTTCACAGCGCCTAAACCAGTGGTTAAAAGTAAAGACGCTGTTGCCTTAGAGATGGAGCGACTTCGAAAAGATTGTCCATTGATTCTATCTATTTTGGATAAAAGAATATCTATTTATGTACATAACGTACAGTCTTTAAATTGCCATTTACCGGATGTCATCTCAGATCTCAAAATAATGGAATCAGATATGGTATTTCTAGTGGAAACCTGGGCCAAAGAGGCTGACAATTTTAAAATCCCTGGATTTTCTGAGCTAAATGGTATTCGACTTCCTCTTGAGTCTCGACGAAAACCATATGGAGTATCAGCTTACATCAAAGAAAATGTAACTCACACCAGGATCCGTCGGTACACTGCCGAACCGTCAAGAACCTGTCATATTGAATGCTTGTGGTTTTCTGGAATGTTAGGCGATTTATGCCTTTCTGTCCTAGCACTTTACTGTTCACCACATTGCAACATTCGAGACATAATATATGGTATTGGAAAATGTGTGGCGGACTATTATGATGAAGATATTCCCAGCGTCATTGTTGGCGACTTCAACATTAACCTTCTTGAGACATCGTCTCTTGAATCTCAGAAACTAGTTGATTTCTTCTCTGATAATGGGTTTCAACTTTTACAAGGTCTCAGCTTGAAGCAATCAACTGATGGTGGTACTCAACTTGATTTGGCATTTGCTGATGAAAAATTTTCCACCCTTTTCAGCGCTAGTTATCGAGAATGTTACTATTCTTATCATAAAGGAATATGTTTACATTTGAAATAACCCAGAAGCTATGACATGAAAGAATATGATCTGATGAAACTACAAGGTCAACAGTAATCTTGATGAAACTACAAGTTCAACAGTAATCTTGATGAAACTACAAAGTCAACACTGATCTTGTTGAAACTATAAGGTCAACAGTGATCTTGATGAAACTACAAGGTCAATAGTCATCTTGATGAAACTACATGATCATCAGTGATATGGGTCAAACTACAAGATTAACAGTCCAACACATTTTTTAGAAGAAACTTCAAGATCTATGCTATCCAAATGAATTCACAACTACAAAGTCAATGGTGGGCTTGGGATCCTTGAGAAAGACACCCATATAAGGCTTGGGATCCTTGAGAAAGACACCCATATAAGGCTTGGGATCCTTGACAATGACACCCATATAAGGCTTGGGATTCTTGAGAAAGACACCCATAATAGATTTGGGATTCTTTAAAAGAAGTCCACATACATGCTAATAAATCAACCGTAGTTAAGTTTGAACAACTTGATCTGCCGTATGCAGATGAAACTGCAACGACAAGTTAAATGGTTAACTTGGGATCCTTGAGAAAGACACCCATATATATGGCTTGGGATCTATGAGAAAGACGCCCATATATATGTGGCTTAAGATCTATGAGAAAGACGCCCATATATATGTGGCTTAAAATCTTTGAGAAAGACGCCCATATATATGGCTTCGGATCCTTGAGAAAGACACCCATATATATGGCTTGGGATCTTTGAGAAAAACCCCCATATATATGGCTTGGGATCTTTGAGAAAGACACCAATATAAGGCTTGGGATCCTTGAGAAAGACACCCATATAAGGCTTGGGATCCTTGAGAAAGACACCCATATAAGGCTTGGGATCCTTGAGAAAGACACCCATAATAGATTTGGGATTCTTTAAAAGAAGTCCACATACATGCTAATAAATCAACCGTAGTTAAGTTTGAACAACTTGATCTGCCGTATGCAGATGAAACTGCAACGACAAGTTAAATGGTTAACTTGGGATCCTTGAGAAAGACACCCATATATATGGCTTGGGATCTATGAGAAAGACGCCCATATATATGTGGCTTAAGATCTTTGAGAAAGACGCCCATATATATGGTTTCGGATCCTTGAGAAAGACACCCATTTATATGGCTTCGGATCCTTGAGAAAGACACCCATATATATGGCTTCGGATCCTTGAGAAAGACACCCATATATATGGCTTGGGATCTTTGAGAAAGACACCAATATAAGGCTTGGGATCCTTGAGAAAGACACCCATATAAGGCTTGGGATCCTTGAGAAAGACACCCATATAAGGCTTGGGATCCTTGAGAAAAACACCCATATAAGGCTTGGGATTTTTGAGAAAGACACCCAAATAAGGCTTGGGATCCTTGAGAAAGACACCCAAATAAGGCTTGGGATCCTTGAGAAAGACACCCAAATAAGGCTTGGGATCCTTGAGAAAGACACCCATATAAGGCTTGGGATCCTTGAGAAAAACACCCATATAAGGCTTGGGATTTTTGAGAAAGACACCCAAATAAGGCTTGGGATCCTTGAGAAAGACACCCAAATAAGGCTTGGGATCCTTGAGAAAGACACCCAAATAAGGCTTGGGAACCTTGAGAAAGACTACCATTTAAGCTTCATCAGGTCCTAGAAAAAGAGATCTGCTAATATGCTTCTACATCAACGCTTGATCGAACTACTAGATAACAACGTTCCGGATTAAACTACAACATAAACAGTAAGTTTAAACAACCTGATCAACAGTAGGTTGTAAGATAGCCAACACTGCAAATGATTTTTTCACAAATCATGAACGCTGGATTTCTAAAGCGTTCATGCACAAATAGAGGAGTCAAGGCCCCCCAACGAGGGAAGCATTTCGAAACAAGAAAACTACTGATATTCCAGTTTAATTTGAATTAGTAAGCAGTTAATCTAACAATTTTGTTAAAGAAATCTGCTGATGCATACTTCTTAATCATTAGACAGGTTTTTCTATTAGGATGGTACCCTATTTCAAGACAACATGACTGGGGGCTAATTCTACGCTATGGTTGTATATTGGAATAAGCGTGCAATCATTGAATAATTTTGGCTCCCAGTCATATATATTATCCTACAAATATTAGGTTCCACTTCACTCATAGGACAGAAATTTGTTAGTTACTTATTTAATTAAACTGTAAAGCAAATTCTTACTAGATTGATTTTAAATAAATAAATAAGTTTAATGTGCAAAATAATGATACAGGTGTTGTATTTGCGAGATTTTGCACAGTTTGTTTCATTCTAATAGGAATGCTATTTTATAAACAGTGAAAAGATAACCGAAAATTATAAATTAGCCGGGGTCATTTTATGATGAATATAGTAATACTAATTCTAGTCACTAGAGGGCGGTAAAAAGTGTAATCTGGCCGGGGCCATCTTGTTTTACATTAAGACGCTTATAATTTTTTTGCATTAACAATTTCAAACCGTTCCAAAAAAGTCCACGAGATTTTATAAACTAAATTAATTTAATCTAATACTGTTTTAATTTCAACCCCTGTAGCGAAGATTTTGTGTTTAAATATTATTTATTAATATAACCTTTTCTTTGTATTACTTATCAATAATGTGTACCGGACCCAATCTAAAACCACTTTCAAAAATTTATGAACTTAATAATTTGTCCCACTAACTAATATCCTACTATTGTTGGAGAATTTGTTTTTATATAGTTTGAGAATTATTTCCCCAATTGCGGTTACCAATATATATATATATATATATATATATATATATATATATTACATTACCCTTGTAAATAAAATAACTAAAAGATTTTTTTTACAATTAATATTCCAGGAAGTTTTGCATATTCTCTATGTGTTTCTCACCAGCTGGAGTAGTCTGAGTGACGGGTGGCATTGATTAAAACCAACAGGGGTAGAATTTGCAAAGCCTTTTGGAATAATTTTTTTTCTTTAAAATTTTATAACCTTTTCATTGTCCCTTTGGTAAGCCACGCGCAAAACAATAATTGTCATGTTCTAGCAGCACTGTTTCCAAACTTAAAGCTAAGAGTTGCCTGACAAAATTTAAAAAAATTGACCCTCAAAATCTCATATTTAAATGAACATATAATAGCCAGTAAATGGTAAAGTTTTCTTTCGCCTCCTCCCCCTCCGCCCCTTTACATAACTAGTATAACGAAGAACAAAATTATTTCGACATAAATGCTACAAGCAGTGCATATTTTCAAGTTTGAAACATGCAATTTAAAGACTATTTTCGTACAACTACAAGCGTATTGTATCAACACGTGCCAGCTGCTAAGCTTCAACAGAAAGATAATTCATCATAGCCTTTACCAGTAAATTAAAAGTTTAAAACTACACAGCTAAAAAATATGATCATCATCATTATAAAAAACAACAACACAAGACTTCGATAGACAGATCAAGAAATATAAATATTCAACTTCTATGCCGAAACAACAGACACTTTAAACTGGCGTGTTCAAAGAATGAGAGCGACTTTGGATTAAAAAAAGCAAAGATATCAAAGAAATAACCTTCGTATTGGTTGAGCGAGTGTCTATAGAACGTCAAGCTGTACCAAGGCCAAACAATACACGTCAATTATTTGGTTTCCCTGCATAATTATATAACGGCTTGGCAAGCCTTGCCTTTAAATTCATCAACACAATAAAAGTTCATAACAGATATGATTTTGCTAAAAAAACTTTTTTGAACAAAAGTTGCTTCAACGTTATTAAAATTTAGAACAGCAATGGTTTGTTACTAAAATTATGTACTTTACTATGTTGGAAGTTTGGGCGCACTCCTGTAAGCCAAGCTTCTGGGCGACAAAGTTTTGAGGGAATAAGGGACTTGTCAGCATGCCTACCCTACAGGAACTGACTACCCCTTGTCCGCGGGTGGTGAAATACCCCAAATCCCCCCTCCTTCACCACCCGATTTAACCTCAAGTACTTCACTCGTAACTCTAAAAAACCCAACTGTGATTAACCGCATAATCACCTTGGACTTCAATTTAAATTTCCATCGAAACGCCTTATGAACGTTATTTTACGGACGTTAGCCAAACAAAACAAGCTCGATGGAATTAGTAAAATAAAGCTGCCAATTAATGACGTTAAGCAGTAATGCTATCCGAGTTCAAAAGTAATAAATATCAAAACAAAATAAAATGGACTGGAGATGTCGCTACCAAACACATCATTAACTCTCTGAACTAAATTGCAGATTCTACATTAACAAAACAAAATCACGCGCGATGGAGTTAGTAAAAAAAACTACCGATTAATGACATTAACCTCTAACGCCATCTTAGTTCAATAGTGAAACACGAGGCTACTCATTAACTGTGAACTAAACTGCAGACTCTACATCAATAAAACAAAACGAAGCGCGATGGAACCAGTAAAAAAGCTACCAATTAATGACATTAAATACTAACGCCATCTTAGTTCAATAGTATTAAATATAGAAAAAAAGAAAAAATCAACTGGATTGAAGATGTCACTAACGAAATACAAGGCGCTTCATTAACTCTCTAAGCTAAACTGCAGATTCTACACCAACAAATCACTACCCTTTTTAAAAGGATCTTTAAGTATATTAGCAGTATTTTAACCAACTCCCCCTTCCCTTTTTTATACCTAAAATAATTTAACATTAAAACCCATGCTTACTATTTTTTTGGCTATTATATATTCTCAATTTTACAGTCCTAGAATTAAATGTGTATAAATATTTTTTCATCATTGAATTATTCACTTGAGAGATTAACAAAATGATTATTGGTGCTCTAACGTTAATGTTGAACTTTTCACACTTTTTAAATCCAACCTTCACGTATGACTGTCTTTGAACATTTTTTAATCCCTCTCATGTATTCATAGTGAAACTTACATTTTAGATTCAGTTAAAATTAATTATAGTTATTCATAGCTTTTCCCTGTTAGGGTCTATTTTTTGCCAGCCAGGACGCAATCACTAATTATTCTCAAAAGCCTTTCTGGTGTCAAAAATTATTTCCTTATAAAGTTACGAATGAAACCCTTTAAAAAATACGCAACTATTAGCTTTAAACGTGAAAAACAAAATTTTATTTACTGGAAAATAATTATAATGAATACCATAAATAAATAACAACCAGGGAAATATTATTCCAAATTGCGTGCTATAAATAAACGTAGCAATTATCAAACCAAATTTGTTTTTAAAATAAATCTTTAGCACATTCCAATAAAATAATAATCATGCGTGTTTTAACGGTATATAACCATTGAACAGAATTCCATTGGAACGAAATTCCATTGGACCGAAATAAAAAATAAGTTGTTCTAATTGACCGAAGCTAGCCGGCTGTTCCCAATGGACCTAATTCCCATTGAGCAGACTTCCCATTCCTGCTGGACAGAAGTCTCGTTGGAGCGAATTTCCCATTGGTGCGATTTCGCATTTTTATAATGCTATATTATTAAAGTCATTGAAAAATAAACATGGGCCTTTTCCAAAATATTCTTATTTTCTAGGTTGGCCTAGGTTAGGCTAGCTCGGTTCGGTTCGGTTAGGTTCGGTTCGGTTCGGTTCGGTTTGGTTAGGTTCGGTTCGGTTAGGTTCCGTTAGGTTCGGTAAGGTTCCGTTAGGTTCGGTTAGGTTAGGTTAGGTTAGGTTCGGTAAGGTTCGGTTAGGTTCGGTTAGGTTAGGTTCGGTTAGGTTAGGTTAGGTTAGGTTAGGTTAGGTTAGGTTAGGTTAGGTTAGGTTAGGTTAGGTTAGGTTAGGTTAGGTTAGGTTAGGTTAGGTTAGGTTCGGTTAGGTTCGGTTAGGTTAGGTTCGGTTAGGTTCGGTTCGGTTATTAATCGGATATAGACGAATTCATTTATTCCGAATGGGATGCGTTCACATGGCCAATCTGTCGAATGGGATTTCCGACCGAATGGGATTTCTGTCGAATGGGATTTTCGGCCGAATGGGATTTCTGTCGAATGGGATTTCTGTCGAATGGGATTTTCGGCCGAATGGGATTTCTGTCGAATGGGATTTTCGGCCGAATGGGATTCGATCGAATGGGCTTCCGCGTCATCGATCGAATGGGATTGTCGGTCGAATGGGATTCTGCCCAATGAAATTCTGCCCAACGGATTCTATCCAATGGGATATAAGCGTTTTAACTTTGAACAAAAGGTTTAACCAAAATATTCTTAAAGCAATCTATTGTTTTAATGACTTTAAAGTAATTATTCAACAGCCCTAACTTTAAAAAATTACAATTTATATTTTAACTATTATATAAAATAAATAATATTATTAACCCTAACTTTTGTCATCAATAAACTACCGTAACTCTCATTTCACTTTATTTATCAAAGGTAAAATAGTTACCATTAGTTTCATAAATACTAGTAAATAATTTTTGTTGCTCCTGGTATTTCCTATATTCAATGATAAATCTAAGCACAGTTCCATTGCCAGACTTCCGTAGTACACTGGCTAATCATTTGTCATGTATCCCAATGGCTAAATCCAATTAAAGGTACGTCCGCACTAGGCGTAAATTTTCGCTCGCCACGCTACGTACGCTACGCTCGCCACGCACGCCGAGAAAAACCACTGTCCGCACTTGGCAAATTTTCGCGCCAACCGCGCTGGGCGAAGGAGGCGAAGAGAGAAAAAATGTTCGCCAAGTTGAACTTTTTACGTCGGTCTCGCCGGCGTTGGTGGCGTACATCCAATCAGCGAGCGTCTCTGGCTCACGTGCGAATGTCGTCTGCTTGAAAAAATATATACGGTGCTTATTTGAATAGTCTATCGTCGTGAATGACTTAAATATGGCCATGTCCTTAATTACCCTCGATATTAATGACAAATAGTCAAATTGGGTTGGTGTATATCGACAGTATTCCACAAAAAGATAATACCTGTATCTTTGGAAATTAGGTTTTTAAAATCGCCATCTATTCCCTATCCTTAAAAACTTCTCTAATCCGTATTCTTCGTTTATTTACGTTTTGTTTACGTTTCTGAATTAAAAACAGTGAAACTATTTAATTAACTGCGTGAGCTAATCGTTCTACTTTGCTACAAACAGGCGCTATTTTTAATATAGAAGGCAGACAACATTCTCACGTGAGCCAGAGACTCTCGCCGATTGGATGTACGCCACCAACGCCGGCGAGACCGACGTAAAAAGTTCAACTTGGCGAACATTTTTTCTCTCTTCGCCTCCTTCGCCCAGCGCGGTTGGCGCGAAAATTTGCCAAGTGCGGACAGTGGTTTTTCTCGGCGTGCGTGGCGAGCGTAGCGTACGTAGCGTGGCGAGCGAAAATTTAAGGTACGTCCGCACTAGGCGTAAATTTTCGCTCGCCACGCTACGTACGCTACGCTCGCCACGCACGCCGAGAAAAACCACTGTCCGCACTTGGCAAATTTTCGCGCCAACCGCGCTGGGCGAAGGAGGCGAAGAAGAGAGAAAAAATGTTCGCCAAGTTGAACTTTTTACGTCGGTCTCGCCGGCGTTGGTGGCGTACATCCAATCGGCGAGAGTCTCTGGCTCACGTGAGAATGTTGTCTGCCTTCTATATTAAAAATAGCGCCTGTTTGTAGCAAAGTAGAACGATTAGCTCACGCAGTTAATTAAATAGTTTCACTGTTTTTATTCAGAAACGTAAACAAAACGTAAATAAACGAAGAATACGGATTAGAGAAGTTTTTAAGGATAGGGAATAGATGGCGATTTTAAAAACCTAATTCCAAAGATACAGGTATTATCTTTTGTGGAATACTGTCGATATACACCAACCCAATTTGACTATTTGTCATTAATATCGAGGGTAATTAAGGACATGGCCATATTTAAGTCATTCACGACGATAGACTATTCAAATAAGCACCGTATATATTTTTTCAAGCAGACGACATTCGCACGTGAGCCAGAGACGCTCGCTGATTGGATGTACGCCACCAACGCCGGCGAGACCGACGTAAAAAGTTCAACTTGGCGAACATTTTTTCTCTCTTCGCCTCCTTCGCCCAGCGCGGTTGGCGCGAAAATTTGCCAAGTGCGGACAGTGGTTTTTCTCGGCGTGCGTGGCGAGCGGTAGCGTACGTAGCGTGGCGAGCGAAAATTTACGCCTAGTGCGGACGTACCTTTAATTGGATTTAGCCATTGGGATACATGACAAATGATTAGCCAGTGTACTACGGAAGTCTGGCAATGGAACTGTGCTTAGATTTATCATTGAATATAGGAAATACCAGGAGCAAAAAAAATTATTTACTAGTATTATGAAACTAATGGTAACTATTTTACCTTGATAAATAAAGTGAAATGAGAGTTACGGTTTAGTTTTGATGACAAGTTAGGGTTAATAATATTATTTATTTTATATAATAGTTAAAATATAAATTGTAATTTTTTAAAGTTAGGCTGTTGAATAATTACTTTAAAGTCATTAAAACAATAGATTGCTTTAAGAAATTTTGGTTAAACTTTTGTTCAAAGTTAAAACGCTTATATCCCATTGGATAGAATCCGTTGGGCAGAATTTCATTGGGCAGAATCCCATTCGACCGACAATCCCATTCGATCGATGACGCGGAAGCCCATTCGATCGAATCCCATTCGGCCGAAAATCCCATTCGACAGAAATCCCATTCGGCGAAAATCCCATTCGACAGAAATCCCATTCGACAGAAATCCCATTCGGCCGAAAATCCCATTCGACAGAAATCCCATTCGGTCGGAAATCCATTCGACAGATTGGCCATGTGAACGCATCCCATTCGGAATAAATGAATCGTCTATATCCGATTAATAACCGAACCGAACCTAACCGAACCTAAACCGAACCTAACGAACCTACCTAACCTACCTAACCTAACCTAACCTAACCTAACCTAACCTAACCTAACCCTAACCTAACCTAACCTAACCTAACCTAACTAACCGAACCTAACCTAACCGAACCTAACGGAACCTTACCGAACCTAACCTAACCTAACCTAACCGAACCTAACGGAACCTTACCGAACCTAACGGAACCTAACCGAAACCGAACCTAACCAAACCGAACCGAACCGAACCGAACCTAACCGAACCGAACCGAGCTAGCCTAACCTAGGCCAACCTAGAAAATAAGAATATTTGGAAAAGGCCCATGTTTATTTTTCAATGACTTTAATAAATATAGCATTATAAAATGCGAAATCGCACCAATGGGAAATTCGCTCCAACGAGACTTCTGTCCAGCAGGAATGGGAAGTCTGCTCAATGGGAATTAGGTCCATGGGAACAGCCGGCTAGCTTCGGTCAATTAGAACAACTTATTTTATTTCGGTCCAATGGAATTTCGTTCCAATGGAATTCTGTTCAATGGTTATATACCGTTAAAACACGCATGATTATTATTTTATTGGAATGTGCTAAAGATTTATTTTAAAAAAAATTTGGTTTGATAATTGCTACGTTTATTTATAGCACGCATTTGGAATAATATTTCCCGGGTGTTATTTATTTATGGTATCATTATAATTATTTTCCAGTAATAAAAATTTTGTTTGTTTTCACGTTTAAAGCTAATAGTTGCGTATTTTTTAAAGGGTTTCATTCGTAACTTTATAAGGAAATAATTTTTGACACCAGAAAGGCTTTTGAGAATAATTAGTGATTGCGTCCTGCTGGCAAAAAATAGACCCTAACAGGGAAAAGCTATGAAAAACTATAATTAATTTTAACTGAATCTAAAATGTTAAGTTTCACTATGAATACATGAGAGGGATTAAAAAAATGTTCAAAGACAGTCATACGTGAAGGTTGGATTAAAAAGTGTGAAAAGTTCAACATTAACGTTAGAGCACCAATAATCATTTTGTTAATCTCTCAAGTGAATAATTCAATGATGAAAAAATATTTATACACATTTATTCTAGGACTGTAAAATTGAGAATATATAATAGCCAAAAAAATAGTAAGCATGGGTTTTAATGTTAAATTATTTTAGGTATAAAAAAGGGAAGGGGAGTTGGTTAAAATACTGCTAATATACTTAAAGATCCTTTTTAAAAAGGGTAGTGATTTGTTGGTGTTAGAATCTGCAGTTTAGCTTAGAGAGTTAATGAAGCCCTTGTATTTCGTTAGTGACATCTTCAATCCAGTTGATTTTTCTTTTTTCTATATTATACTATTGAACAAGATGGCGTTAGTTAGTATTTAATGTCATAATTGGTAGCTTTTTTACTGGTTCCATCGCGCTTCGTTTTGTTTTATTGATGTAGAGTCTGCAGTTTAGTTCACAGTTAATGAGTAGCCTCGTGTTTCACTATTGAACTAAGATGGCGTTAGAGGTTAATGTCATTAATCGGTAGTTTTTTACTAACTCCATCGCGCGTGATTTTGTTTGTTAATGTAGAATCTGCAATTTAGTTCAGAGAGTTAATGATGTGTTTGGGTAGCGACATCTCCAGTCCATTTTATTTGTTT